>OX422204.1:1785414-2093675 GCA_949130485.1 Agelas oroides | reverse complement strand
GAGGGGAGGGAGGGAGAGGAGGGTGGGAGGAGGGGAGGGAGGGGGAGGAGGGTGGGAGGAAGGAGGGAGAGGGAGGGGGAGGACGGGAGGAGGGAGGTGAGGGGAGAGAAGGGGGAGACTAAATTGTATCACGTGTTTACGTGTACATCTCAACAGTTGATTTGATTGGCTGCTATACTTACCCTTCCCCCCACTTCCTCCACTAACTCACACACACACACACACGCACACCCACACCCAGGGTCATGTTCTTCGCCAAACGAGCTGTATTCAGCTGCACAAACGAGCCGAGAGGATCGCAGTCTTCATCAACGAGAAGCTGCGAATGCACTCAGCAGGGGATCACATTGCTCTCCTCTATCCCCCGGGTCTGGAGCTCATAGCTGCCTTCTACGCCTGTCTCTATGTTGGTGAGTGAATACCAGCAACTGAGTCAGGGTTTGCATCCCTATCACCCACACATCCCTATCCACATGTTCCCCTCATGTATCCCTCGTATACCCCACATGTACCCCTCATGTTCCCTACACGTTCCCTTCATGTTCTCCGCAAGTTCCCCACAAGTTCCCCACATGTACCCCACATGTACCCCACATGTACCCCACATGTATCCCACATGTACCCCATCTCCCACATTTCTAACATAAAATCTACATTGTTTCAACACCCACGTGCTACCTCTTCCTCCATTACATCAGGTGTTGTTCCTGTGGTGATCCGTCCCCCACTGATGACCAACCTCCCTGCCAGTCTACCCACCATCAAGCTCACTCTGGAGATCAGTAACGCCTGTGCCATCCTCACCACACACTCTGTTGTCCGGATACTCAAATCCAAGGTCTGTCCTAGCTATGAACACCTGGAAGTAATCTCAAGCTAGATCCATACAAGACTCACATGACTGTGACATGACTGTCACGTGACCTCATAGTGGCCATCGGTTCTTATCACATGACTGTCACGTGACCTCATAGTGGCCATCGGTTCTTATCACATGACTGTCACGTGACCTCATAGTGACCATCGGTTCTTATCACATGACTGTCACATGACCTCATAGTGACCATCGGTTCTTATCACATGACTGTCACGTGACTTAATTCACATGTCTTCCTCCAACAGGAAGCGGCTCCCATGCTGGACACTCGGACCATCCCCACCATCTTGGAGACAGATGACCTTCCCAAGAAGAAGCTGGAAAAATTCTACAAGGTCCCCACACCTGAGCTGATTGCGTACCTCGACTTTAGTGTCTCTACCACTGGAGTGCTCTCCGGAGTGAAGGTCAGGCTTTGAATGACTCTCTTTGGTTATGGCAGAATGACTTCTGATTAGTCAAATTTTCAGACCTTCCCGAAAAGTGGAAAGAAAGTCCGGTGTTTTGAACAATGTTTCTTATTATAATTATATCCAGCTCTTGAGCTTTCTGATACCGTATAGCGGGAAACTTTCAAGGGAGAAAACTTTTGCAAATTGGTGGAAAATAAGATTTTCGCGGATTGCTCGCTGGTGTCACCACCAAAAGATGCCACGCCTCCAAATTTCGTGGAGAAAACTTTCGCGAACAGCTACAAAACCTCGAAATTTGCAAAAGTTTTCTCCCTCAAAAGTTTCCCGCTATACGATAATTTGCTGTATATTGACTGCATGATTTGTGCTGAAGCAGAATAGTGGGGCAAAAGATGGTGGAGGCCTAGGATCATTAATCTTGTGAGTGGCGTCAAGTGAAGGGAGGGGGGAATGGGTGAGGCCCAATGTATAGTTTGCATCTGCTTCTGTTATTCTCAATGCAAATGTGAAAAGGAATAAAAATTCCACAGCTGTCATTTTTTATTATGAATGTCTGGTCCTTTTCTCCAGGTCTCCCACGCAGCTGTCATGAACATGTGTCGTGCCCACAAGCATGTCTCAGAGCTGTACCCCTCCCGCGAGGTGACCCTCTGTTTGGACCCTTACTCTGGCCTTGGCCTTCTGCTGTGGCTACTCACTGGGTGAGGACGGGTCATGTGATGGTCATGTGATGGACATGTGATAGTCATGTGATGGTCATGTGACCTGTCATACAATGTATGATGGTCACATGACACAGGCATATGATAATCGTGGGATATATTATGATTTGTAGCATGCACGTATGTGTGCACTTGCGTTTCATTGCATTAATCTTCTCTGTATACTCATCTTTTGATCCACTCTCTTCTCCCTCCGCAGAGTCTACTCTGGGCACCACACGTTTCTTCTCAATCCGTACGACCTTGACATCAACCCCTCTCTCTGGCTCTCTGTTGTCAGTAACAACAAGGGTATGCTTCCCTTTAGGCACCTTCACAAGAATATTAATATTAGGGATATTCACAGAAATGTTGCAAGCAGCTGTGATAAACAAACTTTGCAATTCAATCACACCAGAATACCACAGTGTGTATGAGATGCTTGTTGGTTGTAATTCCTCCTTCAAGAGTTGTAATCATCGTTTGTTTTTCTGTAGTGCGAGACACCTACTGTTCCTATGCTACTCTGGACATCTGTTGCCGGGAGCTCGGTAGCAACACTGACGCCCTCAAGGTATGTATATCACGATGTAATGGAGGGCTGTATTTGGAGCCAATGTTGCTTGTTGTCCGAGTTACTGGCTGTTTAGTGACAACTATACATTATGTAGTTTTATCTTTGTTACCCCTCTCTCCTTTCTCTCTCTCTCTTTCTCCTCTCTCCTCTCTCCTCTCCTCCTTCCCCTCTCTTCTCTTCCTTCCCCCTCTGCAGTCAAAAGGCATTAACCTGTCATGTGTGCGCACATGCGTGGTGGTGAGTGAGGAGCGCCCACGCACAGCCCTCCTCTTCTCCTTCTCAGCCCTCTTCAGCCCCCTCGGGCTTGCCTCCCACGCCGTTTCCACCTCCTTTGGTTGCCGAGTCAACCCTGTCATCTGCCTCCAGGTATCCCAGCCCCCATCTCTGTTCTGATCCATTCCCAGTCCTTGAGGCGCCAAAGAAATTTATCTCCGCACCTCCCAGTCTCATTCTAGAGAATCCATGTCAATTATCCTCATTGCACTTTACATAATCATTGTTTGGTCATTCCCATTCTGTTCTGGCCCATTCCCAAGCCAAGTGCCACCAAGAATGCCCTTATATGGGTGTGCCCCATTCCCAGTTCAGTCTGAGAGATGTCCAGGATTGCAATCAAAGGCTTGGTAGTGCCTTTGATTAGTCTCGTGCCCCGCCCGCACGCGCCTCCCGGCGAGAAATGGTCTGGTGAACGAAGTCGAATTTCTTGGGCTTATTACCCAAAACGGGTAATGACCAATGAGATCGCGAGATCGGTAATTATTATGTAACACTTCCCTTACAACAGTAAAATTTGTTCATCTCCATTCGAGTATCCGTACCTTTTTTGAGTGAGTTGGCCGCAAAATGTTTTGATCGTTGCTAGGTTACAATGTCGCAAAAGCGTGCGCTAGCCCAAGAAATTCGACTTGGTTCACTAGACCGTTTCTCCTCGTGAGAGGGTGGGGTCTGGGGACGAGACTAGCCTTTGATCTCCTTTTGTTTTTCTTTATTCTTTAATCCCAACCCTAACCCTAACCCCACCCCCTACCAGTGCACTGTTTGGACATGTATGGAGAATGCCCTAATATGGGTGTGGTTTCTTCATTTACAAACTTGATCTCTGACCCCCAGAGTCCTCAGCACCCGGAGCCCTCCAGTGTGTATGTCGACCAGCGTGCACTTCGTGTGGACCGCGTGACTCTCTTGGAGAGAGGGGCACCTCACAGCGTCTGTCTCATGGAGTGCGGAAAGATCCTTCCTGACGTGAAGGTCGCCATCGTCCATCCTGACACAAAGGTGCCGTGTGCACACACAGACCTAGGAGAGGTAAGAGAGAGGATGAATGTTATCACACTGTCAACTGAAGATACTGTACAGACTAGAGCCATTGTCAAGTGCAGCTACATGTATTATTGAGGTTTCATGGCGGGAGAGGAGCTGCCGAGGATTTGGTTGGGACTTAAAACCAAGACTGGTTCTCTCCAGAGCAATGCTGCCACTGGACTTAGCCAAATTCCGTCTCCTTGGGGTCAGCAGCATGTTACTATACAGTCCACCTAGTCCTTAATCCCAGACTCCCATTTCATCATACAATTCAGAGCTCTCATCCCAAATTTACTCACATCACCCTCTCTCTTAACAGATCTGGGTGAGTAGTCCTCACAATGGCAGTGGCTACTATGGACTCAAAGAGGAGATCAATGACGCTCTCTCTCGTGAGCACTTCCGTGCCAGCCTGTCTGGTGCAGGGGATACCTCCGTGCAGTACGCACGCACCGGGTACCTTGGGTTCATGATGAAGTCAGACAAGACAGACAGGACAGGAGGTAAGGGGTGGCTACATGCAGGCAGCTGCGTGCACAAATGTGCCAAAATGGTTCACAAATGAGCCATCATTGGCACATAGATTCACCATGCCGTATTTGGTTGAAAGGGTACATGCGTTCCTATAGGCAACTGAGTACACAAATGTGCCAAAAAACAGCAGATAAATATATGCCATTAATGGCAGAGTGCTGTGTGTGCCATTATTGGAATTAAAATGGGCCATCGAAATTGTGCCACATGAACATAGCTCCAAGCACTTCAGATGTTACTGATGAGGAGTTAAGGTGCTGTGAACGAAATTTCAACCTTTTAAAAGGCTGATCTTCTCTTTCTCCTCCCTCCCTTCCCTTTCTTCCTTTCCTAGCAACACTAGACAGTGTGTATGTGGTGGGATCACTGGACGAGGCTCTCAGCATTCGAGGGTTCCGCTACCACCCAGCAGACATCGAGGCTACCGTGGTCCGCTGCCACAAGAGTGTCATTGGCAGGTGAGGACCTCAGCTCACATACCCTCTTGTTACTTACACATGGACAATCCACTTTGCCAACATTGGTGAAGTATTGATTCAATTTTGAGCTGCTAGAAATATGCAAATACATGATTATGCCTTGCACAAGCAGCTGTAGAATTTAATTCTTCCCACGTTGACTGTTTGAATCACCAGCTCTAGAACAAATTCTTATCTTCGTCAATTTTTATGGTACCATTTGAACAAAATGGGATGAAGGAAAATAGACAAAATGGAGTAGGTGAAGTGAGGGTACATAAAACGATCAGTGGGTTGGAAGTACCGTATAGCGGGAAACTTTCGAGGGAGAAAACTTTTGCGAATTCAAGGTTTTGTGGCTATTCTCGAAAGTTTTCACCGCGAAATTTGGGGGCGTGGCATCTTTTGGCAGCACCAGCAAGCAATCTGTGAAAGTTTTCTCCTCGAAAATCTTATTTTTGTACCAATTTGTGAAAGTGTTCTCCCGCAAAAGTTTCCCGCTATACGGTAAATTAAAGCAGTGGGGAGTAAGAAAGTGTACTGTGTCTACTAATCTAGTGAAACATCTTCCCCCTTCTCTCCTCTTCTCTCCCCTCCCTCTCTTCTCAGTGCTGTCTTTACCTCCAACAAGCTACTGGTAGTGGTCTCAGAGATGTACGGAGACGAGAGAGAAGCTCTGGACATTGTCCCTGTCATCACAACTGCTCTGCTGGAGGAACACCAGCTGGTAACGGGGATCATAGTGGTAGTGGACCCAGGAACAATCCCCATCAACTCCCGTGGAGAGAAACAACGTGTGCACCTACGAGACTCATTCCTAGCTGACGAAGTAGACCCAATTTACGTTGCCTACAACTTGTAGCTAATACTACAGAGAACTGTTTTTGTTATAACATTCTGACAACCAGAGTTCCACCCCAGTTGTTCTAGCTGGAGGTGAGCATACACTTTTGTGTCAAAAATAATTGCTGACTTTTTTTTTGCTATATACAGTATATGACAAGCATATTCACAACATTGTTACATCTGTGCTGTATATAATGACATTGTAGACTGTGCTCATGCAGTTGTTGTAGTGAAGACAACTCTCTTTTGTGTGAATATTGTCCTTTGCTCCTGTAAATTGGTTTCTAGCTTAGACGTCATGGATGGACCATGTTAAAGAACACACTCTGATGACCAGTAGCGTAGCCAGGTCTCAGACAATGCCCAGGCACAGCATGGGTACACTGCATTTCTGAGAACTTGAGTGTGAAGCAATTAAGCAACTATGGGGGTCTGGGGGCAATCGATGCTGATAATACAACATGTACATGCACACCTAGACTGCCAACTGGTTAAGCACAGCACCTAGTTGCTGGGGCACCTGCCCCAGTGTGACAAGAACAAACATGTACATAGCTTGGGTTCCAGGTTTGTCAATCTTCCAAAATAATTGGATGTGCTCTTGATTTTTTCATTTTGTTTTGTTGTTCTTGTTGCTTGTTTTTATTTTGTTTCTTTGTTGTTGTTTTTTTGGTCTAGTTGTGCTAGTTTTATTGCACACAACAAAAGAGGAGTGGTAGCTAGTGACCTAGGACTGAGGCTGGCAAAGCCTAGCCTAGTTCCCAGGCCCTCGCCCAGCTTCCCTGGGAACGAGGCTAGGCAAAGCCAATACCATAATTATTTAATGTACAGAAACCAAGCTTACATATCGTATCTATAGCTTGTACCACAATTCGAGATAGCAACCTTCCAATGTGTGTTTCCTTGGTAAGAAGATAATACATATTCATGATCTGTCTCTGTTGTGTATGGTGCTAGTAGATAGTAGATAGTTGGGTGACCTTGATCACATGACATGAGTATCACCTGACAGCATTCAGCTGACTCATGTGAAAGTGTCATAAGGCTATGGCACACCCAGCATCAGTAGCTAATAGTCTGATGCACGTGTGTGTGTGTGTGTGTTGGTGAGATAGCTAAGCAGTAGAGAGAAAGAGCAGCAGGTGGAGGATTGTGGTTAATATTGACAACATAATTGTACATAGCTATCTACAGTTGCACATTTCCAGTCTAGACCTAACTCAGATTTTTATCTTTCAGCCATGAGGGGAGGGGGGGGGGGGGGGGGGGGGGGGAGTCATAGTAACTGCTGTGAATGCACTTTCACATATGTTGGGGAGGGGGGGTGTAGGTATAAATATATATAGCCAGCCTGTTTCCAGATTTATCATGACCATCTGCTGGGAAGGAACAAGGTATCATAACCACAGTTTATCCTCACATAATGTATGTATAAACCACACTCCCAACCAGTTGATGTAACTACAATGTTAGTGCTTATCAGTTGGTCTCTGGATTTACAATCAGATTAGCTATGTAGTTGTGTTGCCTGGTGGCGAGAAATGGATGCAAAAGACAGCTTTGTGTTTCTTGCACTGTTGCTGCTCTCACTTGGGCTGTTTGGCAGTCTGAGTCTGACCTACTGTGTGTGGAACAAGCAGACAGAAGTGACCAGTGAGCTACAAAACAGACTGCGTAGTGAGATTCGAAGTGAGGTGCAGAATGAGCTGAAAAATGTGTTTCAAGTTGTACTGAACAACAAAGTGCAGTTAGGGGCAAGTGAACCCTCCGAAGACAAAGGTCAACTGAAGCGAAACATGCGACAAGCTGATGAAGATACTGACACACCTTCTGCTACAGAAACTTTGACCAATGCACTGACTGAAGTTAATGAGATGAAACAAATACTAATGTTGTACATGAACTGTAGTACGAATGAGTACAATCAAACCAACTGCACACTCAAGCCTGGACTCAAGGGAGAACCAGGATACACTGGACCACCTGGGATGCAAGGAATAGCTGGACTTCTAGGACCAGCAGGTCCAATTGGACCAAGGGGAGAACCAGGAGACAGAGGCATGAAGGGAAATGTTGGGCACCCAGGTCACCCAGGCCACTCAGGCTACCCAGGCCACCAAGGCTTTAAGGGAGATAAAGGTGCGGTTGGTCCTTCTGGCCCATCTGGCCAAATGGGCCCACAGGGTCCTCCTGGGATGCAAGGAAGAGTTGGACTGAAGGGGCAGCAAGGACCACTTGGACCTAAAGGTGACACTGGATCACATGGGTCTACTGGTGAGAAAGGAGAGAAAGGTGACGTGGGAGAGAGAGGGCTTAAGGGTGATATTGGAGAAACTGGGGGTGTAGGACAAAAAGGTGAACCAGGCAACAAAGGCATGAAGGGTAATGCTGGTAACCCAGGCTACCCGGGCTACCCAGGCCGTCAGGGGTACAAGGGTGAGAAAGGAGAGCAAAGTGTAGATAGTTCCCAAGGTTCAGCTGGTCCACCTGGTCCACCTGGTCCACAAGGCCCACAAGGAAAAGATGGACTGATAGGACCAGTTGGACATAAAGGTGACAGAGGACCTCAAGGACTACAGGGGCATAGTGGTGAGAAAGGAGAGAAAGGTGACACGGGAGAAAGAGGTCTCAAGGGTGATATGGGACGTCCAGGTCCACAAGGAGAAACTGGTGAAAGAGGAGACACAGGACAGAAAGGTGAACCAGGTGACAAAGGCATGAAAGGAAACCTAGGCAGCAAGGGCGAGAAGGGTACAACTGGTCCTTCTGGGAGACAAAAGGGTTTTCAAGGACCACCTGGCCCACCGGGCCCTCCTGGGACTCAAGGAAAAGGTGGAGTAAAGGGGGAACAAGGATCAGTTGGGCCTAAAGGTGACACTGGACCACATGGCCCTACTGGTGAGAAAGGAGAGAAAGGTGACGTGGGAGAGAGAGGTCTCAATGGCGATATAGGACCTCCAGGTTCACAAGGAGAAACTGGAGACAAGGGTCAAAAGGGTGAATCAGGCAACAATGGAAATCCAGGCTACAGAGGTGAGAAAGGAGAGAAAGGTCCTCAAGGTTTATCTGGTTCACAAGGTCCACGCGGCTTACCTGGTTCACCTGGTTCACCTGGTTCAGATGGTTCACCTGGTTCACCTGGTTCACCTGGTTCACCTGGTTCACCTGGTTCACCTGGTTTACCTGGTCCACCTGGTCCACCTCGCCTACCTGAAAATCCTCCTGACTCAAGTGGTTTATCTGAAGGTCCTCCTGGCTCGACCAGTTCACCTGGTCTACCTGAAAATCCTCCTGACTCAAGTGGTTTATCTGAAGGTCCTCCTGGCTTGACTAGTTCACCTGGTCCATGTGGCCCACCTGGTTCATGTGGCTCAGGTGGTGGTTCTCCTGGCCTGCCCTCCACCAGCCAATAATTTAATGGTGGACAACAGTGACCCGCTATTGTACTGTCATTGCTAGTGTAACCTAGATACATTTTTCATAACTTGTATTTGTGTTTGCATGATATGCTATTGAGTCCTATATTGCTACTGTTATTGCTACTGTTATTGTCACTACCATTTTGGGAGGGAAGGGTGAGGGAGCAAATGGATGGCGGCCATGAACATCAGCCGCTCAATGTTTGCCATGATGCACTTCTGGTGTACTAAGTAAAATCGATCCTGGAAGTCTGCACATTGGTGATCTGAGTATATAGCCCCTCACAAAAAAGCAAACCTCATTCCCAGGCCCGGCTCCAGATTTTGATTGCATGCAGTTTTGCATACTGCAAGTAATCAAAAACTGCGGCCAAGGAAGGCCTGGGAACAAGGCTTGAAGTATATAGTACATGTATGTGGGTGAGCATACATAGGTGAGGGTCAGGCCAAGAGGGAAGAAGCACAAAGTCTACGAGATAGTAACCTTCTAATGTGTTTCTGATAATATATTCTACGTCTGTTGTGCATGGTTCTACTCAACTAGATAATACTTGGGCGACCTTGATCACATGAGTATCACCTGACAGCACTCAGCTGACTTGCATCTGATGTAGTTTGGTTCTCAGACCCTCCACCTTTTCCGCTGACGTGTCTTGGAACCAAACTAGATGCAAGTGTCGTAAGGCTATTGGGGAGCGAGACAGTCAAGGGAGTTGAGATCCATGAAGGTACCAGAAGTGAGGTAGCCTGGCACACCCATACTAAATCAGCATCTGCAGGGCCGTAGCCGCCGGTCCGGTTAGTCCGGTTTCAACCAGACCACTTTTTCCCTCACCCATGGCTTGCTTGGTGTCGCCAATTAGTGCCATTGCTCGGCGGACGCCCACACAAGGCCAGCAAGCACATACGTGACATGTTGAAACTTGCAAGATGGCTGCAAACACTGGGACAGAACTCTTCCAACAACTGACCCTCTGTTTGGACCCTTACTCTGGCCTTGGCCTTCTGCTGTGGCTACTCACTGGGTGAGGAGTGGTCATGTGATGGTCATGTGGCAGTCACATGACCATCATGTGACAGTCATATGATAATCATACAGGGCTTTATTTATTAAGGGGGGGCAAAAATTGAATATGGAAAATCTTTGGGGGTGACAATCCAACTATAAATTATAAGGGGGGACAAAATCCTGCAATGGGGGGGGTACAAATGCCCCTCTTTGCACCCCCTCCCAGCCCTGATCGTGGGATATATTTGTAGCATGCAAGTGTTGGGTTACATTGCTGTTCTGTACATTCATCTTTTGATTCACTCTCTTCTCCCTCTGCAGAGTCTACTCTGGGCACCACACGTTTCTTCTCAATCCATATGACCTCGACATCAACCCCTCTCTCTGGCTCTCTGTCGTCAGTAACAACAAGGGTATGCTTCCCTTTAGGCACCTTCACACGAATATTCACAAAAATGTTGCACACAGTTGTAACTTTGCAATTCAGTCTCATAAGAATACCACAGTATGTATGAGATGAAGAGAAGGTTATCTGGTACCAACTTGAGCTCGGAAAATAATGAGATGCTTGTTGATTTACTAGTCGTAATTACTTCTTCAAGAGTTGTAATCATCGTCTGTTTTTCTGCAGTGTGAGATACCTACTGTTCCTATGCTACTCTGTACATCTGTTGCCGGGAGCTCAGTAGCAACACTGCCGCCCTCAAGGTAGGTGTATCATGATGTAATGGAGGGCTGTATTTGGAACCAAGGTTGCTTGTTGTCTGGGTTACTGGCTGTTTAGTGACAACTATACATTGTGTAGTTTTATATACCTTTTTCTTTGTTACCCCTCTCTGCTCTCTTCAGCCCCCTCGGGCTTGCCTCCCATGCTGTTTCCACCTCCTTTGGTTGCAGAGTCAACCCTGTCATCTGCCTCCAGGTATCCCAACCCCCATTCTCTGTTCTGATCCATTCCCAGTCCTTGAGGCACCAAGGGAATTATCTCCGCACATCCCAGTCTCATTCTAGAGAATCCAGGTCGATTATCCTCATTGCACTTTACATAATCATTGTTTGGTCATTCCCATTCTGTTCTGGCCCATTCCCAGGCCAAGTACCACCAAGAATGCCCTTATATGGTGGTATGGCCCATTCCCAGTTCTAATGCCACCAGAGATGTCCAGGATTGTCATCAAAGGCTTAGTAGTGCCTTTGATCTCCTTTTGATCTTTCTTTATTCTTTAATCCCAACCCTAACCCTAACCCCACCCCCTATCAATGCATTGTTTGGACATGTATGGAGAATGCCCTAATATGGGTGTGGTTTCTTCATTTACAAACTTGATCTCTCACCCCCAGAGTCCTCAGCACCCGGAACCCTCCAGTGTGTATGTCGACCAGCGTGCACTTCGTGTGGACCGCGTGACTCTCTTGGAGAGAGGGGCACCTCACAGCGTCTGTCTCATGGAGTGCGGGAAGATCCTTCCTGACGTGAAGGTAGCCATCGTCCATCCTGACACAAAGGTGCCGTGTGCACACACAGACCTAGGAGAGGTAAGGGGATGAACATTATCACACTGTCAACTGCAGATACTGTACAGACTTAGCCTCGTTCCCAGACCTCCCCCGTTTTTACCTTCCGTTTGCATTCACAATAATACACGGGAGTGGAAGACCGGGAAAAACGGGAAAGGCCTGGGAGTATTCATCACGTGAGTGGACGCAAGGTGGACATAGGGGGGGAGGGGCCGATATTCAAATATGTACGTACTTAAACTTGAAAGTGAGTTTCTTACCGGTGAAGACGAGTAGTTTCGATCACGCTAAGTACTGTACAGACTAGAGCCATTGTACTAAGTGTAGCTACGTATATTATTGTGGTTTCATGGCGGGAGAGGAACTGCAGAGGATTTGGTTGGGACTTGAAACCAAGACTTGTTCTCTCCAGAGCAATGCTGCCTCTGGACTTAGCCAAATTCCGTCTCCTTGGGGGTCAGACCGAAGAGCATGTTACTATACAGTTCACCTAGTCCTTAATCCCAGACTCCCATTTCATCATACAATTCAGAGCTCCCATCCCACATTTACTCACCACCCTCTCTCTCCCTCGGTCTTAACAGATCTGGGTGAGTAGCCCTCACAATGGCAGTGGCTACTATGGACTCAAAGAGGAGATCAACGATGCTCTCTCTCGTGAGCACTTCCGTGCCAGCCTGTCTGGTGCAGGGGATACCTCCGTGCAGTACGCACGCACCGGGTACCTTGGGTTCATGATGAAGTCAGACAAGACAGATAGGACAGGAGGTAAGGGGTGGCTACATGCAGGCAGCTGCGTGCACAAATGTGCCAAAAATGGTTTGCAAATGAGCCATTGGCACATACATGTAGATTCACCATGCCATCTTTGGTTGAAAGGGTACATGCGTTCCTATAGGCAACTTGAGTGCGTAAATATGCCAAAAACGGCAGATAAATATATGCCATTAATGGCAGAGTGCTGTGTGCCATTATTGGAATAAAATGGGCCATCAAAATTGTGCCAATTTTGGCACATGAACATACATGTAGCTCCACTTCAGATGTCACTGATGAGGAGTTAAGGTGCTGTGAACAAAATTTCAATCAATTAACCTTTTAAAAGACTGATCTTCTCTTCCTCCTTCCCTTTCTTCCTTCCCTCCCTTCCTTTCTTCTTTTCCCAGCAACACTAGACAGTGTGTATGTGGTAGGGTCACTGGACGAGGCTCTCAGCATTCGAGGGTTCCGCTACCACCCAGCAGACATTGAGGCTACCGTGGTCCGCTGCCACAAGAGCGTTATTGGCAGGTAAGGACACATACCCTCTTGTTACCTACACTTGCACAAGAGTCTCTTTGTCAACATTGCCAGTTACACCTTGTGAACTATTGATTCACTTTTGAGCTGCTAGAAATATGCAAACACATGATTATGCCTTGCACAAGCAGAATTTATTTCTTCCCAAGTTGACTGTTTGAATCACCTGCTCTAGAACAAATATCTGGTATCATTTGAACACAAATGGAATGAAAGGAAAGTAGACAAAATAGAGTAGGTGAAATTTCACCGTGAAATTTGGGGGCGTGGCGTCTTTTGGCAGCACTAGTGAGTAATCTGCGAAAGTTTTCTCTGAAATTTTTCACCAATTTGTGAAAAGTTTTCTCCCGCAAAAGTTTCCCACTATACGGTAAATTAAAGCAATGGGGAGTCCAACAAAAGTAAGAAAGTGTACTATGTCTACTAATCTAGTGAAACATCTTCCTCCTTCTCTCCTCTTCTCTCCCCTCCTTCTCTCTCCTCTTCTCTCCCCTCCCTCTCTCCTCAGTGCTGTCTTCACGTCCAACAAGCTACTGGTAGTGGTCTCAGAGATGTACGGAGACGAGAGAGAAGCCCTGGACATTGTCCCTGTCATCACAACTGCTCTGCTGGAGGAACACCAGCTGGTTACAGGGATCATAGTGGTAGTGGACCCAGGAACAATCCCCATCAACTCCCGTGGAGAGAAACAACGTGTACACCTACGAGACTCATTCCTAGCTGACGAAATAGACCCAATTTACGTTGCCTACAACTTGTAGCTAATACTACAGAGAACTGTTTTTGTTACAACATTCTGACTACCAGAGTTCCACCCCAGTTGTTCTAGCTGGAGGTGAGCATACATTTTTGTGTCAAAAATAATTGCAGACTTTTTTTGTGCTATATACAGTATATGACAAACATATTCACAACGTTGTTACATCTGTGCTGTATATAATGGCGTTGTAGACTGTGCTCATGCAGTTGTTGTAGTGAAGACAACTCTCTTTTGTATGAATATTGTCCTTTGCTCATGTAAATTGATTTCTAGCTTAGAGGTCATGGATGGACCATGTTGCAAAACACACTCTGATGACCAGTAGCGTAGCCAGGTCTCAGACAATGTCCAGGCACAGCATGGGTACACTGCGTTTCTGAGAACTTGTGTGTGAAAGCAATTAAGCAACTATGGGGATCTAGGGGCAATCGATGCTGATAATACATGCACACCTGGACTGCCAACTGGTTGAGCATGGCACCTAGTTGCTGCATGCGGCACCTGCCCCAGTGTGGCAAGAATAAACATTATGTACGTAGCTTGGATTCAAGGTTTGTCAATCTTCCAAAATAATTGGATGTGCTCTTGATTTTTTAGTTTTGTTTTGTTGTTCTTGTTGCTTGTTTTTTTGTTGTTGTTGTTGTTGTTGTTTTTTGTTGTTGTTGTTTTTTGGGTTTTTTTTGTCTAGTTGTGCTAGTTTTATTGCACGCAACAAAAGCTAGTGACCTAGGACTGTGGCTGGCAAAGCCTAGCCTTGTTCCCAGGCCCTCGCCCAGCCTCCCTGGGAACAAGGCTAGGCAAAGCCAATACCATATTTAATGTACAGAAACTAAGCTTACAGACCGTATCTATAGCTTGTACCAGAATTCGAGATAGCAACCTTCCAATATGTGTTTCCTTGGTAACAAGATAATACATATTCTTGTACCTGTCTGGGTTGTGTATGTTGCTATAGATAGTAGTTGGGTGACCTTGATCATGCACATGACATGAGTATCACCTGACAGCACTCAGCTGCTCATATTGATATTAGTGTTATAAAGTTAGGGGAGTGGGACAGTCAAGAGAGTTGAGGTGAAGATACTAGGAGTTGGGTAGCTTAGCACACCTATACTAAATCAACATGTGTAGCTAATAGTCTGATGCACATGTGTGTGTGTGTGTGTGTGTGTGTGTGGTTTTGTTTTGTTTGTGTGTGTGTGTTGGTGAGGTAGCTAAGCAGTAGAGAGAAAGAGCAGCAGGTGGAGGATTATGCTATATATTGGCATTGTACCTGTTTCCAGATTTATCATGACCATCTGCTGGGAGTGGGTTAGGAACACAGTATCATAACCACAGTTTATCCTTAATGTATAAACCACACTCCCAAACAGTTGATGTTAGTGCTTATCAGTTGGTCTCTGGATTTGCAACCAGATTAGCTATGTAGTTGTGTTGCCTGGTGGTGAGAAATGGATGCAAAAGACAGTTTTGTGTTTCTTGTACTGTTGCTGCTCTCACTTGGGCTGTTTGGTAGTCTGAGTCTGACCTACTGTGTGTGGAACAAGCAGACAGAAGTAGCCAATGAGCTACAAAATCAGCTGCATGAGGTGCAGAATGAGCTGAAAAATGTGCTTCAAGTTGCACTGAACAACAAAGTGCAGTTTTCCCAGGACAAAACTCAACTCAAGCGAAATGTGCAACAAGCTGATGAAGATACCGATACGCCTTCTGCTACAGAAACTTTGACCAATGCACTGACTGAGATCAATGAGATGAAACAAAATTAATACTAATGTTGTACATGAACTGTAGCAAGAATGAGTACAATCAAACCAACTGCACACTCAAGCCTGGACTCAAGGGAGAACCGGGTTACACTGGACCACCTGGGGAACCAGGAATAGCTGGACTTCTAGGACCAGCAGGTCCAATTGGACCAAAAGGAGCAAGGGAAGAACCAGGAGACAGAGGCATGAAGGGAAATGTTGGGCACGCAGGTTACCCAGGCCACTCAGGCTACCCAGGCCACCCAGGCTTTAAGGGAGAGAAAGGTGCAGTTGGTCCTTCTGGCCCATCTGGCCAAATGGGCCCACAGGGTCCTCCTGGGGTGCAAGGAAGAGTTGGACTGAAGGGGCAGCAAGGACTACTTGGACCTAAAGGTGACACTGGATCACATGGGTCTACTGGCGATAAGGGAGATAAAGGTGACATGGGAGAGAGAGGCCTTAAGGGTGATATTGGAGAAACTGGAGGTGTAGGACAAAAAGGTGAACCAGGCAATAAAGGCATGAAGGGTAATGCTGGTAACCCAGGCTACCCAGGCTACCCAGGCCGTCAGGAGTATAAGGGTGAGAAAGGAGAGCAAAGTGTCGCTAGTTCCCAAAGTTCACCTGGTCCACAAGGCCCACAAGGTAAAGATGGGTTGATAGGACCAGTTGGACATAAAGGTGACAGAGGACCTCAAGGATCACAGGGACCTAGTGGTGGAAAAGGAGAGAAAGGCGACATGGGAGAGAAAGGCTTCAAGGGTGATATGGGACCTTCAGGAGAAACTGGTGAAAGAGGAGAAATGGGACAAAGAGGTGAACCTGGTGATAAAGGAAGTCCAGGCAACATGTGAGGAAGGTGCACCTTCTGGAGGTGCAGTTGGTTCTCAAGGTTTACCTGGCCCACCAGGGCCCCCTGAGATACATGGAAAAGATGGAGCAAAGGGAGAACGAGGACAAATTGGACATAAAGGGGACACTGGTCAACACGGGCCTCCAGGAGAGAAAGGTGACACAGGAGAGAGGGGCCTCAAGGGTGATATTGGAGAAACTGGTGAAAGTGGACAAAAAGGTGAACCAGGCAACAATGGAAATCCAGGCTACAATGGCGAGAAAGGAGAGCTAGGTCCTCAAGGTCCAGCTGGCACAACCGGTCAAAGAGGTCCACGAGGCTTTCCTGGTGTAACTGGTGCAACTGGTGAAAGAGGTCCACAAGGTCCACCAGGTTCATCTGGTCCACAAGGTCCACCTGGTCCACCTGGTTCATCTGGTCCACGAGGTCCACCTGGTCCACCTGGTTCATCTGGTCCACAAGGTCCACAAGGTCCACCTGGTCCACCTGGTTCATCTGGTCCACAAGGTCCACAAGGTTCACGAGGTCCACCTGGTTCATCTGGTCCACAAGGTCCACAAGGTTCACGAGGTCCACAAGGTTCACCTGGTCCACCTGGTCCACAAGGTCCACAAGGTCCACCTGGTCCATCTGGTGGTGGTGGTGGCGGTGGTGGTGGTGGCGGCGGTGGTGGCAGCCCCACAGATTGTAAAAAAATTGCGAACCACTGAATTGCTATTTTGCTGTTATGCCATATACATTTCTTGCTGATGTGTTTGTTGCTACGTATATACTGTTAGCTACATAATATATTTCAGCTATTGTGGTATTAATGGTATTATTTGATTTGTGCTATTATTGCTACTATTGATGTGCTTATTTTCTGCAGCAAATTGCCTGGGAGATAGAAGCAAGGGGAGAGGGGGAAGGGGAGGGAGGGGGAGGGATTGTACTATACCACCATATACTTCTTGCCTTTTGCTTGGAGTATGATAGCTATTAGCCTCATATCCAGGCGTCTGGTGGGCAGGGAGAAAAAAAAAGGGTATATTTATACTTATAACTGTACATGTACATGTAGCTAACTCATTGTTGACTATTCTTGGAAATGTGGCTATTACCTAAGCAGCACCATTGTATAAGGGGTAAATCCAAAGTACTACCTAAGTAATGGAAATTTGCATGATGTCATAAGTTAGAACAATGACAACAAACAACAATTGACAAAATCACATTTAATTTTTCTGCAGTTAGGCCTGCATAATAAGTTCCATTGCTTCACAGGCAATCACACACTACTGCCACCAACTCAAGGTGAGCTTCTCCTGTAGACCAGCAGCTTGTGCATAGCTACTCCCTGATGGATTTGTCACTGAAATTCATAAACACTGAATCCACAAAAATTTTGCTCTGCATGCAAAAATTCTCCACTATACAGTATACAGAGGTGTGTGTCTCAATAGGATATATACACAACGAAGACAATAGGCCTGCATACTCCCATAAAGACAAACTAGCTATACTGCTGTGCTTTTTCTTCATCGCAAATCTTGAAGATTTACAATGTATGCAGTCACAAAGGCAACAAACAATTGACTACAACAGAAACTGACAGAATAAAGCAGTTTAAGGTGGCGGGGAAGTCTTTCGGCGGAGGTTAACGAAAACATAAACTCAGGTTACAGTCAGGACCAGGGTTACTCCTAGTTTCAGGGTTAGGGTTTGCTTTAGGGCAATCTTGCTTTGCCTAATTTTAAAAAGGGTTTTAGTGGCTCATTAATATATTCATGAACCCAAAATTGCCACTCGATGGACGCGTCTACACACTCACTCTAGGTAGCGTCCTATCCACCAATGTATCTCAAATCGATCTGTGCCAGCTTTTGTTCAGAGCTACTCTCAAAGTCAGGCTAGACTCATGTTTGTCACTACTCTTGGGGTACAAGGAGTGGTTGGTTCTCAAGGTCCACCTGGACCACAGGGTCCTCCTGGGGTAAAGGGGGAGCAAGGACAAAAAGGTGACACTGGAACTCTAGGACCTCAGGGGCATACTGGTATGAAAGGAGAGAAAGGTGACATGGGAGAGGGAGGCCTCAAGGGTGATAAGGGACGTGTAGGTCCACAAGGAGAAACTGGTGAAAGAGGAGACATGGGACAGAAAGGTGAACCAGGCAACAAAGGCATGAAGGGAAACCCAGGTGACAAAGGTGAAGAGGGTATAGAAGGTGTAGCTGGTCCTGAAGGCCCTCCCGGTCCAAACGGCACACAGGGTCCTCCCGGGATACAGGGCAAAGATGGAGTGAAGGGGGAACAAGGACCTGAAGGTGACAAAGGCTCATCTGGTCCTCGAGGCTCGCGTGGTCCATAGGGTTCATCTGGTTCACGTGGTTCACGAGGTTTTTCTGGTTCAGAAGGTCCACCAGGCAGTCCTGGTGCAACTGGTGCAACTGGTCCACCTGGTTCACCAAGTTCTTGTTGTGGTGGCGGCAGTGGTGGCAGCTTCGGCGGGTAGTAAAGTTGTGCACCACTGAATTGCTATTTTTGTTGTCATGCTAGATACATTTCCTGCTAATGTATTCGTTCTTGGAAATTTTGCTATCACCTAAGCAGCACCATTGTATAAGTACTATCTAGGTAATGAAATTTGCATGATGTCATAATTTAGAACAATGACAACAAACAACAATTGACTACATTGTCAACATTTAATTTTTTCTGCAGTTAGGCCAGCATAATAAATTCCATCCAGGCAATCACACATGCTTATATCCCAACACATGTATTTATTCTATTTAGGTTTTTTTGTGGGGTACATGTTTTGCAGATTTTATCTGATCTGTGGTTACACAGTGGAAATTTTGCACATCTAGCTGCCACATGTATGGTGTAGGCTATACTTCAGCTGGTGTACAGTCAGTAGGGAACCTCACACTTGGTACACAGGTGCTGTCATCCACCACTACTGCCACCAACTCCAAGGTGGTTTTGTGGCTATTCACAAAGGTTTCACCGTGAAATTTGGGGGCATGGCGTCTTTTGGCAGCGCCAGTGAACGATCTGCAAAAATTTTCTCCTCGAAAATCTTACCAATTTGTGAAAGTGTTCTCCCACTAAAATTAAAGCAATGGGGAGTCCAACAAAAGTAAGAAAGTGTACTATGTCTACTAATCTAGTGAAACATCTTCCCCCTTCTCTCTCTTTTCCTCCCTCTTCCCCTTCTCTCCTCTTCTCTCCCCTCCCTCTCTCCTCAGTGCTGTCTTCACCTCCAACAAGCTATTGGTAGTGGTCTCAGAGATGTATGGAGACGAGAGAGAAGCTCTGGACATTGTCCCTGTCATCACAACTGCTCTGCTGGAGGAACACCAGCTGGTAACAGGGATCATAGTGGTAGTGGACCCAGGAACAATCCCCATCAACTCCCGTGGAGAGAAACAACATGTGCACTTACGAGACTCATTCCTAGCTGACGAAGTAGACCCAATTTACGTTGCCTACAACTTGTAGCTAATACTACAGAGAACTGTTTTTGTTACAACATTCTGACTACCAGAGTTCCACCCCAGTTGTTCTAGCTGGAGGTGAGCATACATTTTTGTGTCAAAAATAATTGCTGACTTTTTTTGTGCTATATACAGTATATGACAAGCATATTCACAACATTGTTACATCTGTGCTGTATATAACGGCATTGTAGACTGTGCTCATGCAGTTGTTGTAGTGAAGACAACTCTTTTTGTATGAATATTGTCCTTTGCTCCTGTAAATTGGCTTCTAGCTATAAGGTAATGGATGGTCATATTTTCCAGTTAGCAGTTCTTGGCTTAACTGGAACGTAATCCGTCCATAGAGTTTGGTAATGTACACTTGAGTGTCATGTTACCGTGTACAATATTTGAAGAAAACGATAGATTTTAGACTTTCACGGTAGTTGGAAAAAAAAAACTTATTTGCAAGAGCAAGGCTAAGCCTGGCAAAGTGTCACCTGAATTTTGCCGACTACCATGAAAGTCTAGATCTATCATTTTCTTCAAAGGCTTAGCCTTGCTCAAGAGGGATGGTGATCTGGAATTGAGGCCATATTCTACAAAACTTATGTTTACATATGTATGGTAGTACCACTATAGAGAGATAACAACCTTCCAATGTGCATCCTAATAACATAATATTATTTATGTGGCTAACAGCAACTCGATTTTGTATGCATAATGCTGTTAGCTAGTAGTGAGGTGACCTTGAGAGCATGTGACAAAAGTATCACCTGAGAACACTGAGCTTATTCATATTTGATCCTGGTGTTAAGGTTTTGGGGCAATGCAGTCAAAGGTTGGAGGGCCAGCAGTACTGGGATGACCTGCATACACTGGACTGTAACAGCCTGGTCCATGTTGTGTGTGTGTGTGTGTTCACATCCTAAAATACCAGATTTTGTTATACAGCTATGGAAAGCGGGGAGAAGAGGACAGTCAATTCTAATGTAGTTTAGGTAGGCCATTGAAGTTGTGAATGTGCACTATTATGTCCCCACAACTATTATGGGTTATACCAAGAGTGCATAAGAATGGGCACCGGCCGCATAAGAATGGGCGGCCGTTCTTATGCGCTCCTTATGCGCTCTTGGTTACACAAGTTGAATCTAATTGTGTTCTTAGCCAGTTGACACAACCACAGTTATGCATCACAGTTATCACAGATCAGATCATTTGCATTCCTGGTAGGAAAAATGGATGCAAAAGACAGTCTCTTTGTTTTTGCACTGTTACTGCTCTCACTTGGGCTGTTTGGTAGTCTGAGTCTGACCTACTGTGTGTGGAACAAGCAGACAGAATTAAAAAATTACTTGCGCAGTGAGGTGCAAAGTGAGGTGCAGAATGAGTTAAAGAATGTGTTTCAAGTTGTACTGAACAGCAGGGAGTACTTGGGGGCAAATGAACTCTTTGAAGACGAACGACTCAAGCGAAATGTACGACAAACTGATGAAGACAAAAACACATCTGCTATTATAGAAATTCTGACCAACTCACTGACTGAAATTAACGAAATGAAACAACTACTAGTGCCTTACATGAACTGCAGCAAGGATGAGGACAATCAAATCAATTGCACGCTTGAGGTTGAGCCTGGACCCAAGGGAGAACCAGGATTTCCAGGACCATCTGGACCTACTGGTGAGAAAGGAAAGCCAGGAGACAGAGGAATGAAGGGCAGGCTTGGCTTTCCAGGCCACCCAGGCCACCCAGGCCACCCAGGCTACCCAGGTCACAAGGGTGAGAAAGGTACAGAAGGTGTGGTTGGTCCTCAAGGTCCACCTGGCCCAACTGGCCCACAGGGTCCTCATGGGAGACAAGGCAGAGCTGGACAGATAGGAGAACAAGGACAACTTGGACCTAAAGGTGATATTGGACCACAGGGTTCTACTGGTGAGAGAGGGAACAAAGGTGACATGGGAGAGAGAGGCCTCAAGGGGTGATATGGGACCTCCAGGTCCACAAGGAGAAACTGGTGGAAGAGGAGACATGGGACGAAAAGGTGAACCAGGCAACAAAGGCATGAAGGGAAATCCAGGCTACAAGGGTCAAAAAGGAGAGCAAGGTATAGCAGGTCGACATGGTCTACCCGGTTCACCTGGTCATCCTGGGGTACAAGGAGGAGTGGTTGGCTCTCAAGGTCCACCTGGACCACAGGGTCCTCCTGGGGTAAAGGGGGAGCAAGGACAAAAAGGTCACACTGGAACTCTAGGACCTCAGGGGCATACTGGTATGAAAGGAGAGAAAGGTGACATGGGAGACAGAGGCCTCAAGGGTGATATGGGACCTCCAGGTCCACAAGGAGAAACTGGTGAAAGAGGAGACATGGGACAGAAAGGTGAACCTGGTGAAAAAGGTGTGAAGGGAAACCCAGGTGACAATGGTGAAGAGGGTATAGAAGGTGTAGCTGGTCCTGAAGGCCCTCCCGGTCCAAACGGCACACAGGGTCCTCCCGGGATACAGGGCAAAGATGGAGTGAAGGGGGAACAAGGACCTAAAGGTGACATTGGTCCTAAAGGTGACGTGGGAGAGAGTGGTCTCAAAGGTGATACAGGCGATCCAGGTCTAAAAGGAGACATGGGACAAAGAGGCCAGAAAGGCATGAAAGGAAATCCTGGTGATGATGGTTCCCCAGGTTCTCGTGGTTCTCGTGGTTCTCGTGGTTCTCGTGGTTCACCTGGTTCAGAAGGTCCACCAGGCCATTCTGGCGCAACTGGTGGAAGAGGTCCACAAGGCCATCCTGGTAAAACTGGCGCAACTGGTGGAAGAGGTCCACAAGGCTTTCGTGGTGCAACTGGTCCACCAGGCCCTCCTGGTCCACCTGGTTCACCTGGTTCTCGTGGTTCTCGTGGTCCACCTGGTCCACCTGGTTCACGAAGTTATGGTGGTGGTGGCGGCGATTCCATGCCCGGCAGGTAGCTAGTAAAATTGTGCACCACTGAATTGCTATTTTGTTGTCATGCTAGATACATTTCCTGCTAATGTATTTGTTGCTATATACTGTTACATATATATTTTCTGCATGATAAGCTATTGTGGTGTTAATGGTACTGGCTTTGATTTGTGCTATTATTGCTGCTACTGGTTTGGTTGTTTGTTTACTGCAACAAATTGCTACATATTGTGCTAGTTACATCAGGAGATAGAAGCAGGGAGGAAGGAGGAAGGGGGAAGGTTAGGAAGGAAGGAGGGGGGGTTGTGCTATCCACCGCCTTTGGCTTGGGGTATAGCTATTAGCCTCATACCCCAGTGTCTGGTGGGCAGGGAGAAAAAAGGGGTATATTTATACTTATACTGTGGCTAACTCATTGTTGATTATCCTTGGAAATGTTGCTATCACCTAAGCAGCACCATTGTATAAGAGATAAACCCAAAGTAATAGTACTATCTAGGTAATGAAATTTGCATGATGTCATAATGACAACAACAATTGACTTCATTGTCAACATTTAATTTTTCTGCAGTTAGGCCAGCATAATAGATTCCATCCAGACAATCACACATGCTTATATCCTAACACATGTACTTATTATATTACCATTTTAAGTTTTTTGTGGGGTACATGTTTTGCAGATTTTATCTGATCTGTGGTTACACAGTGGAAATTTTGCGCATCTTCTAGCTGCCACATGTATGGTGTAGGCTATACTTCAGCTGGTGTACAGTCAGTAGGGAACCTCACACTTGGTACACAGGTGCTGCCACCAACTCCAAGGTGAGGCTTCTCCTGTGGACATCTCCAAACTGCAACACTTTCCACTTCTTTGGCAAAGAGAGAGTTGTAGCAATATGAAATCAATGCAAGGATTGCATGCCTGCCTCAGTTTGACATGATATCTCCTTACCAAGACTGGCATTCCAGCTTCCTGTTATTGTACTTTAACACTGTGGTTTCCACCATAAATGAACGGGCCATCACCATGCAGCAGCTTGTGCACATAGCTACTCCCTGATGGATTTGTCACTGAAAGTCTTCCATTCATTTTCTCCATAAAAACTGAATCCACAAAATTTTGCAAAAAAATTCTTCACTATACAGTATACAGAGGTGTGTGTCTCAATAGGATATATACACAACGAAGACAGAAGGCCTGTACACTCCCACAAAGACTGAAGTGACAAACTAGCTGTGCTTTTCCTCATTGCGAAAAGTGTGCAGTTACTAGTATACTATTATAGTGACCCTTGTGTAGCACAGTCTCTCTTGTGTCACATGACAATCACAAAAGTATCACAGTAAAGTGTGTGTGTGTGCGTGTATGTGTGTGTGTGCATGTGTGTTAGTGAGACGAGAGGAGAGTCAGGAGAGGGAAGAAGAAGGAGACTCAAAATGTACCAATGATATGAAGTGTCACACTTCCAGTCTTGAGTCTAGAACAACTGATATCAAGTTTGTGTTATGTTTGTATTGTAATCTTCCATTTTGAGGTGACAAACGAACAGACAATTATTGTTCAGTCCCACTTGCACATAATCATGCAGGTTAACATATTCCATTCTCCACTAGGAGTCACATGCTACCCAACTTGACCTTGAAAGCATGTGACATGCTCTACTACAAACTTCAACTGCATGTGTTCTTAAACAGTAGTTAACAATCAGAACCAGTAGTGTTGACACAACTAGAGTTGCCCGGAAATCAACTTGACCTTGGAAGCATGTGACATGCTCTACTACAAACTTCAACTGCATGTGTTCTTAAACAGTAGTTAACAATCAGAACCAGTAGTGTTGACACAACTAGAGTTGCCCGGAAATCAACTTGACCTTGGAAGCATGTGACATGCTCTACTACAAACTTCAATTGTGCTAGTTAACAATCAGAACCAGTAGTGTTGACACAACTAGAGTTGCCCGGAAATCACATTATCAGTTGGCCTTTGCACTTGCAAGGGCTGCAATCAGATCAGCTTTAGTTCTAGAGAGAAATGGATGCAAAAGACAGTGTTTTTGTTTTTGTGCTGTTGCTGCTCTCACTTGGACTGTTTGGTAGTCTGAGTCTGACCTACTGTGTGTGGAACAAGCAGACAGACATACAACAAGAGCTGCATAACAAGCTTCAAAGTGAGTTGCAAAATGAGCTGAAAAATGTGTTTCAAGCTGCACTGAACAGCAGGGTGCATTTAGGGGCAAGTGAACCCTCCCAGGACAAAGATCAACTCAAGCGAAATGTGCGACAAGCTGATGAAGATACCGACGCACCTTCTGCTACTGAAATTCTGACCAATGCACTGACTGAGATTATTGAGAGGAAACTAGTCTCTTACATGAATTGTAACAAGAATGAGTACAATCACACTAAATGTACACTCAAGCCTGGACCCAAGGGAGAACCAGGAGACATGGGCCAGAGAGGTGAACCAGGTGACAAAGGTGTGAAGGGAGAACATGGCTACCCAGGCTACAAGGGTGATAAAGGTAAAGAAGGTGTGGTTGGTCCTCAAGGTCCACCTGGCCCAACTGGCCAACGGGGTCCTCATGGGATACAAGGTAAAGATGGGGAACAAGGAGTGAAAGGTGACACCGGACCACAGGGATCTACTGGTGAGAGAGGGGACAAAGGTGACATGGGAGAGAGAGGGCTCAAGGGTGATATGGGACTTCCAGGTCCAAAAGGAGAAACTGGTGAAAGAGGAGACATGGGACAGAAAGGTGAAACAGGTGAGAAAGGAGAGCAAGGTCCACCTGGTATGACCTGGTCATGTGGAGGTACAGGAGGATGGAGGAGAGTTGTATTCCTCAACATGACAGACCCCAGCTATGACTGTCCTACAGGACTTAGACTCACAAATTATTCAAGGAGGACATGTGGACGAGCTAGCTCTAGTTTGCATAGTTGTTGGGGTACTACATTCAGTGTGGGCAGCTCTCAATACAGCAGAGTGTGTGGCAGGGCACTGGCTTACCGGTGGGGTAATAACATAGCTTTCTATGGGCACCATCTCAACAGGCAAGGTATTGATGGTTATTATGTGGATGGTTTGTCTCTGACTCATGGAGCTCCCGGTTCACGCCAGCACATCTGGACATTTGCTAGTGGCTTCTTCACTGGAAATGAAAACAGTAGCCACCCAAGACATCGATGTCCATGTGATAATGGCAACACCTTCCCCTCACCTCCTTTTGTAGGCAACGACTATTTTTGTGAGAGTGTTCTATCACATGCTAGTTGGCAATATCGCGTCTTTCCAAACGCTCCGCTCTGGGATGGCCAGGTTTGTGAGGGTGGTGGCACATGCTGCAAGTTCAACAATCCACCATGGTTCACCAAGAACCTAACCAGTCCTACCACAGAGGACATTGAGCTACGACTGTGCATGTTTCTTACCAGTCACTCGTCTAATATTGCACTTGAACTACTGGAGCTCTATGTCCAGTGAGCACTAACTCCAATAGCTAGTGTTCGACAGTGTGTACTAGTATACCATATCTACTAGATGAAGTGTACCCTTTGGTAAACTTGTAACTCGGTGTGTTCTGTACATGAATGTGTGTACGTAAATGTGTGTAATTTTTCACAGATACATTTTGAGTGGATTAGTCTACTGAACAGATTGGTTGGTTTAACTGCATAGTGGTTACCCTGGTTTACTTGGTACTACAGAGGCTAATTGTATATGACAACCTGTTTCCTCCTCTTCTCCTCCTCTCTGGAATAAGGAAAAGAGGATGAAACTGTACCTTAGCCTCTGTTACAAAACAAGCCATGCAATCAAGGTAACCACTCTGTGGTTAAAACAACCAATCCGTTTTTACAGTATATACTTTGAGACCAGAAGGGGTGGGGGTGGTACAGCATTTCTATACATAGAGTCAAAGGTGCTGAGCATCACATGAGCTTAATCCAGTCACATGACCTCACCTGAGTGTCATCAGGGGGCTCTTTTGGGGGGGGGGGGGGGGGAGGGGGGGGGGGGGCAGTCAAGGGTGCTAAGGTGGAAGTACCGGCAGTGAGGTAACCTGCCATAGAGTGCTTAGTACTGCATTAAGGTCCCTTGAGGACCAATGGCATTTTTACTCAACTGATCATTCATGCACTCACAAATATCAAAGCTGAAGTGTGTGTGTGTGCAGTGTGTTTGTACATGCATGTGCATGCGCATGTGTGTGTGTGTGCGTGTATACGGTGTGCATGTTTGTCTAAGGATGATACAATCTTTGAGTACACGTCACCATTCTAGTAATCTAGTGTGCGTGCATGTGTGTGTGTGCAACGGCGGCGGAAAACATTTGAGATTGGGGGGGGGGGGGGGTTAACGATTTGTGTGCGTGCGTAGGCACGCACATGCTAGGGGGTCTGGGGGTATGCTCCCCCAGGAAAATTTTGGAAATTAGATGCTCTGAGATTGCTTCTGAGGCCACTTTTGGCCACTTTTGGCCCAAACCGGCACGACAGTTATCATTGTTATCTGTACGTCTTCGCATGTATGACTCTAATTCGTATAGACGTCCACATGCCATGCAGTGGCCGTTGCTGAAGAGTCTAAACTTCTGAGTTTCCAGTGCTGAGTACTATATTGGCCTACTGAGCTTGGGGCGGGGCCACAACGTAGCGAGACTCGACACTCGTGCGCCGGGATCTCTGCGACATGCTGCGAGACTCGAGACTAGTTGGCCTGGACAATGGTTACTCTATCTAGCTGCAGTGGTGTCAATTTGTGAGTATACGGTATCTAATAAAGGGGGCTTGCCGTGTCACTGTCATGACTGTGGGTGATTGTGGGGGCTATGCCCCCACGCCTTATATTTTGTGGGGGCAACTGCCCCCACTGCCCCCCGCCCCCCCCCCCAGGTTCCGCCGCCTATGTTAGTTATAATACGCGGGTCCTTTAAGTTGCATCGTGGGGTGTAATTAACACTGTATAGTGCAATTGACCCAGGAGCAGATCAAAATTGTTAGCAAATCCACTAGCGATACGATTCAGATGCGGAAATGACGTCGAACGCATGGCAGCCCCTCCCCTGTGAAGGTCACAGTGCTTGTCAACATGGCCCTCTTTTTGCACTATCCTCAACCGTGCTGACATGCAAACCAAGCTGTGCAGCAAGCTCCAAAGTGAGTTGCTGGATAAGTTGCTATAAATATACTTTCAAGTTACACTGAGCAGCAGGATGCAGTTAGGGGCAAAGAAAACTCCCCTGGTCAAACACAGGCGATGGAAGCTGGGGGGGGGCATGCACATTTATGAGTGAGCCAGAGAATGCTTGACACTTAGCTACCTGCAGCCAAATAAAAAGAAGACAGCAAGTGACAGGAGGTAAAAAGTACACGCCCTGTAATGTTACCAGGTTACGAATGGAAGAAGTGGGTTAGCTTCCTGTAGTCTCGTAGCCATTCTGACCTTCTCAAGTACAGTACACTTTCTGAGCTATCGCGAAACCTCCTTCCTGCACCCCTCCCCTACTACGGCCACTAAGCGACTGCCATGCTACAACTGTGCCCCCCCCCCCCCCCAAATTATATTCGAAGTGCTTCTGGCACCTATGTCAATGGTCGAGCTAACAGATCATCACTTGTATATCAGTACCACAGTTTGAAATAGCGTTTCCTAGGTAACATGATAATATATTCCTAAGTCTGATACTCATAATGTGGCTATCAATGTTATGTTCCACCCTCCCCAGGTAGGGGTAGGAGGGGGAATAGGATTCTATGGCGCAACTAAGTTCATACGCTCGGAATCTGAAATCACTAGTCTTGTTTCCCAGGTCCTGTCCAGCTTGCCATTGTTTGGCGTACATAGTGCCAGCGACAGAAAGCTGGGTGGGAGCCATATATATGATCATAGCTAAGAAGCGATCTCCAAGCAAATTTTTTGCTGCGGGGGCAATGCCTTCCATATGTAGCTGCTACATTCACTAAGTTACGCTGCGATCACTACCTCACAGAGAGTACGTACAGCAACTATTAAAATTCTGTTTGCTTAGAATTGCAGAACATATGGGGCCTAAAAATGGCCTCAGAAACGATCTCCTATCGTCTAATGTAGCAAAATTTTCCTGGGGGTGGGGGGGGCATGCCCCCGACCCCCACCAGATACAGTATGTAGACTTTGGCCACACCACCTTGAAATAGCTTGCTACGCCCCTGTACAGCACATACATACCTTCAAGTTGCCATCTTCGTTTAGCGGTTTCAGACTATGACATAGCTACAGTGCCCTATATCAGACTGTGCAGTTTTCACATAAGATAAGATCTAGTGGATTAATTTGGAAATTTGCGTCAGCAGCATAAATTAAGCAGCAGAAGTACCAAGCTGACTTGAGACCAACAATATGTGAGTGATGACCCAGATTCACTAGATCTTATTTGAATGAGTTCAGCACTGTTTGGGGGGCCCCTTACTCTGGGGTCCCGGGCCAAAACTGCCCCTGTTGCCCAAAATAAAGTTGTAGCTAGTTTGCGTGACCAAAACAACTGAACCGGCTGTGATACATTGCAATTGTACCTATCAAATGAGCACAAGATACGTTGGCTGGGACGAAGTGGTACATGCTCAAAAGCCTTTTGTTGATAACGACAGTACAAAGTTAATTGAGTTGCAGGATAAGCTGCTAAATGTGTTTCAAGTTGCACTAAATAGCAGCAGGGTTCTATCTAGAGGGTTTTTGGGGGGGAAGCTCCCCCCCCCCCCCCTCAAACAAAAAAAAAAACCTCCAGCTTCCCCCACTCAAAATTTTACAGACTAGCTACCTGAAATATTTGTAACAAATCCAGTTCTATATGGGCATGATTTTACCTCTCGGATTGCATCAAAGTCAATCTCGGAGGACATAAATTTTCTTTGGGGGCATGCCCCCAGATCCCCCTAGACAACACTTTACCTGATGCACGTGTGTGTGTGTGTGTGTTGGTGAGGTAGCTAAGCAGTAGGAAGAAAGAGAAGGGGGGAGGATTGTGGTTAATATTGACAAACACAACTACATAGCTAGCTACAGATGCACTCTATATATCCAACAAGTTGGTTGTTTTAACCGCAGAGTGGTTACCCTGGTTGTAGTCAAGCTGAGTGGTTATCATGAGTGGTTTATTTTGGTATTAGAGACTAGCTAATTGCACAAAGCAACCAGAGACCAAACATGCAATATAATCTGAGACCCTCTGTGAGATAAAATCTTGGAGTGGGTAAGGAACATAACCGCAGTTGTACTCTCATAATGTAGTTATCCATTAACCACATTCTGGTGATGAGCAATGGATGCAAAAGACAGTCTCTTTGTTTTTGCACTGTTGCTGCTCTCACTTGGGCTGTTTGGTAGTCTGAGTCTGACCTACTGTGTGTGGAACAAGCAGACAGAAGTGGCCAGTGAGCTACAGAATGAGCTGCACATGAAGCTTCGAAGTGAGTTGCAAAATGAACTGAAAAGTGAACTGGAAGATGTGCAAAGTGAGCTGCACAGCAAGCTTCGAAATGAGTTGCAAAATGAACTGAAAAGTGAACTGGAGGATGTGCAAAATGAGCTGCACAAGTTGCAGAATGAGATGAACAGTAGGATGCACTTGGGAGCAAGTGGACTCTCCCAGGACAAAGGTCAACTCAAGCGAAATCTGCGACAAGCTGATAAAGACACTAACACAGTTTCCACTACAGACATTCTAGCAATACTAATGGCTTACGTAAACTGCAACAAGAATGAGTTCAATCAAACCAACTGCACTCTCAAGCCTGGACTCAAGGGAGAACCAGGTTACACTGGACCACCTGGGGAACCAGGATTTCCAGGACTACCAGGGCCGATTGGACCAATGGGAAAACGAGGAGACAAAGGCCCAAAGGGAAATCCAGGCTACACAGGTAAACCAGGCTACCCAGGTATCAAGGGTGAAAGAGGCAGAAGGGGTGCAGTTGGTCCTGCAGGTCCATCTGGCCCACAGGGTTTTCCTGGTAGAGTTGGACTGAAAGGAGAACAAGGACCACACGGAGCTAAGGGTGGTGCTGGTGAGAGAGGAGCAAAAGGTGGTATAGGAGAGAGAGGCCTCAACGGTGATACAGGACCTCCAGGTCCACAAGGCATGACTGGTCCATCTGGTGCACCTGGCGAACCTGGTGAACCTGGCCCACAAGGCAGAGTTGGACTGAAAGGAGAGAAAGGTGACATGGGAGAGAGAGGTCTCGAGGGTGATATAGGACCTCCAGGTCCACGCGGAGAAACTGGTGAGAGAGGAGACTCAGGTCCAGCTGGCCGACCTGGCCCACGGGGTCCAGATGGTGTAAGTGGTCCCCAAGGCTCACCTGGTTCAGCTGGTGAACCTGGTCCCCAAGGCTCACCTGGTCCCCAAGGCTCGCCTGGTTCAGATGGTGAACCTGGTCCCCAAGGCTCACCTGGTTCAGATGGTGAACCTGGTCCCCAAGGCTCACCTGGTTCAGATGGTGAACCTGGTCCACAGGGTCCACCTGGTTCAGATGGTGAACGTGGTCCCCAAGGTTCACCTGGTCCACAGGGTCCACCTGGTCCACAGGGTCCACCTGGTCCACCTGAAGGCTCAACTGCCAGTGGTTCAGATGAAAGCTCGCCTGGCTCACAAAGTCCTCCTGGAATGCCCCCCACTAACCAAGGGCAGTAATCATCCACACTGAACTGCTATTGTACAGTTATCGCTACTGCTAACTATATATAGCTAGCATAACAACTTGCATTTGTGCTTTCATGATATGTTATTGTGTCCAATTGGTACAGCTTTTGCTACTATTGTGTTGCTACTACCGTAGTGTCCCGCTAATACGCCCCCTTCGAAAATACGCGCCCCCCTCTTTTCCGCCAAAGTTCCTGCACAGGGTAGTTTGACTCGTTATAACGCCCCCCGGTGAGCGTCTTCTGGAACATCAAAACTACACGTGCTTACTATATACGTTGCAAGTGCGTTCAGTAAGACTATAGTAGTCGGTGAATCTTTTGTAAGTTTTGTGGCTTTTAGAAAAGCCGGTTAGATGTTCCAAGTTTTAAGCTGCTAGTTTAGCAAACAGGTTTATCAGTCTGTCAAGGTGTTTTTGTTTCCCTCTGAAGATGTACACGCACGGAACCACGAGTCCTTTCCCATCAACTTCAGAACGTCTTCTGTCACCATTGACGATGCAAGTCATCTCGCTGCCACTCTTGTGCAAGAAATACCAGCAGACTCTGGAAATTTCCCGTGGTACATGACCGACAGTGTTGCCGTTCTCGAGGACAGCTACAGCGAAGTCGTCGTGAATGTTATTGACCTCGCGTTGAACTGGCAGCTCTTCTCCGATGTAGGGAGACCACGCAGCTTTGTAAACGTGATGTCCGCGAACAGTACTCTCGATCCTGAAAGTCGTCGCCATAGTTAGTTGGAAGTGTCCTAATTGCGTACATAGCACTTGCGTAAAATCTTTTGGGGGGGGGGGGGGGGGGGGCTTATAGTCGAGACTAATTGCATCCTCGAATATAAGCCCCCCCCCCCCCCCACTTTAGGCGGGATGTAGTGTACAAAACGGGGGGGCGTATTAACGGGACACTACGGTATTACATTTTTTGAGTGTGGTGGAGTGGGGTGGGGGGTAAGGGGTTGGTAGAGGGTGCTGAGGTACCGGTGTAGGTAGTTACCAGCGATGGACTGTATAGCCCGCCACACCTGATGGACTGATCTGACTCCTGAATTACTGTAATACATGGAGACTCTTAGTCTAAAATACTTAGTGCGTTTAGTTGACTGTATAGTGTGGTATCTTTGATGGTAAGTAAGTAATTAAGTTATATAGTATTGTGTTATTTATAGGATATAATGCACTATTTTTAGCTGCATGTATTTTTAAGTATAAGTTCTGTGGAATTGTAGTCAGTGTGCTGAGTAGCCTGTCTAGCCTTGCATGCTCTGTCTTTAGCTCATACTGGAGTCAGTTTAGACCCAGTTCTTAGAATTACAATGCCGTGTTGGTAACTCAGGCCTCCTACGCTAACCAGGGAATAAGGGTGAGAAAGGAGAGCATGGCACTGACATCCACCAGGTTCTTTTATTCCAAAAGATCCTCCTGGCTAACTGAGGCAGAAACCAGCCACGCTGACCTGCCTGTATTACTGCAAGCATTTTTCATGCCTTGCATTTGTGCTTGCGTGATATGGTATTGTGCCCAATTGGTTCGGCTTTTGGGCTATTATTGTATCGCATATTTGGGTGGAGTAGGAGAGGGGAAGGGGTGGGGGGGGGGGAAGGAGGTTACTGAGGGTGCTATCAGTGATGGGCTACGTAGCTTGCCACACCGGTCAGGTAGTCTGCGAGTGTTGTGTCACTGATGAAGAGATCAGTAGGCTCATTCAGTAATCTTATTTGGGATGATTAGCTAGCTAAGGCTTCAGCAGTACATTACAGCACACAGCATTTAACAAGTAGAGTTTGTCACTGTCTACTGTCTGTTAATCTATACACAAGTACACACACACACACACACACACACACTGCATTGCTTGCTCAGGCTTGCCTCACATTCCTCTAGTTACTATATTCTCAAGCAAAGGAGTGCATAAACATTCATCGTACCTTAGCAACAAGTCTGTTCATGTGGAGTTTAAATGGGGACTGACACAATCTTGGATAGCCTCGTACCCAGGCCACTTGTATGAGGGTAAATCGTAGAGTAAACAAAACACACACAACTGCAGGCAACAAATCTAAAAGTATATACGTAGCTATTAGAGTTTTAGCTCACTTGATCAGCCAAAGATGGTTGTGCATTGAAGAGACATACATTTGCAGGTTCACCTCCCTGTACGTGGGCGAAGGAAGGGTTGAAGGTGAGGAGAGGGGGAGCATTGTGTTTTACACTGGTAGGTTCTGCTGTGAAGTTTATACTGTCCACAGAGTCCACTCATATGTATACGGGTTGACACATCCAGCTGTATTGACATCATCATTCACTGCATAGACCACTCACGTGTACACAGGCTGACCACAGATTGCTAAGGTGCAGCTGAACTGAGCAGCTGAACTGAGCAGCTGCAAAAGCAATGTCCATCCAACTTGTGCATGATTGTAGCTGAGATATACTTGATTTGCTCAAACTATTTAATATACTTACCAATAATAGAAAAGCATATGAGCTACAACACAAAACATCTCAAGTGATGGGTAATACTATTTGTGTACACTTATTCTTGCGAGTGGAACAGCTTCTGATATCTAGGCAACACCACTGTATATGAGACAAAAGTAACATTCCAATGTGTTGCCTAGGTAACAGAATATACTATGATGTCACAAATTAGAACAAATGCAACAAACATTTCACTAATATATTTAATCATTGACAGAATACAACAGTTAAAAACAGCTAGTAGTTCTATTGCCTCTCATCCTCCTGAGGAAAGAAAGATGACATCACATTAATAACAAGATAGTTCTTGAGATCTAGCCAGGATTTGAACCTGGGTCCTCTGAATTCCGGTCAGATGCTCTTACCAACTGAGCCACTGGAGCTCTGGCATTGGAGCAGAGGATAGATGGCATTTATCCATAGACACTGTTCGATTCTCAGGCTGGATCTTTCTTAGGCTAACTCTGCATGGTTAGCACCAAGGTACTTTTGCTGCCACCAGCAAACTGGGTAATAGCAGCAGCCAGAGGACCCAGGTTCGAATCCTGGCTGGATCTCAGTGTCTTTTTCACCATCATTCAACTCTGCAAATAAAATACATCTTTCAAGATAATAAGTCTGTGTTATCCTTCTACATGCTTCAACTAAGTCTCACGTTGCTTGGTGACACTCAAGCTAGCAGTCCTGTGACCTCATGTTGATCACCTGAGCATCACATGAGCTTAACCCAGTCACATGGCCTCACCTGGGTGTCATCAGGGGGCTCCTTTAGGGGGGGGGGGGGGGGGGGGGGAGGGGGGGGGGGGGCGGGGCAGTCAAGGCTTGGTGCTGAGGCGGAAGTACCGGTGGTGAGGTAACCTGCCACACCAGTTGGACCTGTCAGGTAGCCTGAGACTGGTGTATCACTGATGAAGAGATCGTGCTTCTGATCCTTGTAGGCTGACCACACAGGAGACGCCTCCAGAATTCAGTAATCTTGTGTGTGTGTGTGTGTGTGTGTGTGTGTGTGTGTGTGTGTGTGTGTGTGTGTGTGTGTGTGTGTGTGTGTGTGTGTGTGTGTGTGTGTGTGTGTGTGTGTGTGTGTGTGTGTGTGTGCAATGTAACCAATGACTTGTTTCTGAACAGCCCTGCATTCCTCTGGCAAACGATTATGAGTGTATTCATGAGGAAACCAGTGTACAAACTTTACCAACAAGAGTGCTTAGCACTGCATTAAGGTCCCTTGAGGACCGATGCATGGCGTTTTTACTCAACTGATCATTCATGCACTCACAAATATCAACACCCAGCTTTATGTACCTTTTCTCTATTGGCTAGGTCCTTGGCCATGGCCTTGAGGGACTCAGCAATGAGCCCTTCAGTTGCAGATTATTTGTGTATTAAATTTTTGCAGTTGGTCTCAACTGCAAAAATATTTTATCAGCAAAATTTTGCTGATCTATATAGTACGAAAGTCTTTTCTGAAAACACCATGCAATGGTATCAGTGTGTATGATGGTCCTTGGTTCTCCAGAAGTAGCAGCACATCATTCATAATCTCACTTGCTAGGGAGTCATTTATATCAACACTGTGGAAGCAGGTACCTGCCACTCACCTGCGCTACCAGCTCCGGTATGTTGAGGTCGTACATTTTCTTAATGGTCTCAGCAGCTATGTGGATGGCATCTCCCCTCCGCTTCATGGCTGCCATCAGGGGAATAATGGCATCACATTGAATGTACACAGATCTGCAGGAAGAAGGAGGAAGAGTGGCTTGCATAGCACCCCATAAGGTGTCATGATGTACTTACCAGTAGCTATGTCACAATGGAGCACTATTGGTAACCGGCACAGACCCTACCCAGTCCGTACATTAAGTACTAGTGTGATGATTCATCATCGTGGGGCGAGCCTGAGCAAGCAGCAAACTGATTTGTCATTGCACAAAGCAGGCTTTGTCACGCATAAGTAGGTATCTTGATAAGTAGATAGCTAGGTATCACATATGCCAACAGCCAGGACAGCTACTATCAGTGTGGCTACATGTGCATGGACTAAGCTTTACACTAAAGTCATTTATTAGCTGAATTTTCTGGTGGTTATAAGTGTTGTTTATGTATGGCCCTTACCTGGAGCAACCTCGACCACCATTAATTGCTGACGGACAGTAGATAGTGACAAACGCTACTAGCTATTCAAATGCATGGTCTGTGTGCTGTACTGTATGGGTGAAGCCTTAGTAATTCCCAGCATTGCTTGCTCAGGCTTGCCCCACACTCCCCAAGTTACTATGTTCACGAGCAAATAAGTGCACAAAAGTTCTTCATACCTTAGCAACAAGTCTGTTCATGTAGAGTCTAATGGGGACTGATGCAATTTTTGAGCACACAAACACACAACAGTGGACAACAAATCTAAAAATTGTATGTCTCTTCACTGCACAACCATCTTTGAGGGATCAAGTGAGCTAAAACTTGAATATGTACTTTTAGAAGTTCCCCTCCCTGTACATGGGTGAAGGTTGAAGATGAGGAAAGGAGAGCATTGACATGTTTTACACTGTAGGTTCTGCAGTGACGTTTGCTGTGCGGGGGCCGCTCATCTGTAGACAGATTGAAAATGTTCTGCTGTAGCTATTGATGGTATTGTTCACTGCAAAGACCCCTCCCGTGTGTACAGATCGACACATATTGCTAAGGTGCATCTGAGCTGAACAACAATGTGCATCCAACTTATGCATGATCATAGCTGAGATAGCTATAGCTACTTGATTTGCTCAAACATTACTATAGTAGGACATAGTAGAAAAGCATATAAGGTACAGCACAAACGTAATGTACACTACACACACAGTTGTACTCTTGTAATGAACCACATTCTGAACCAGTTGATATAGCTAGCTATAACAATGATACTATTGTCCACATTTATCAGTTGATCTCTAGATTTGTGATCAGATTGTGTTGCCTGGTGGTGAGAAATGGATGCAAAAGACAGCTTCTTTGTTTTTGTACTGTTGCTGCTCTCACTTGGGCTGTTTGGTAGTCTGAGTCTGACCTACTGTGTGTGGAACAAGCAGACAGAAGTGGCCAGTGAGCTACAGAATGAGCTGCACAGCAAGCTTCAAAGTGAGCTGGCAGATGTACAAAATGAGCTGCACAAGTTGCAGAATGAGATGAAAAACCTGAATGGCAAGATGCGGTTAGGGGCAAGTGAACCCTCCCAGGACAAAGGTCAACTCAAGCGAAACATGCGACAAGCTGATAAAGACACTGACACAGTTTCCACTACAGACATTCTAGCAATACTAATGGCTTACGTAAACTGCAGCAAGAATGAATACAACAAAACCAACTGCACACTCAAGCCTGGACTCAAGGGAGAACCAGGTTACACTGGACCACCTGGGGTGCCAGGATTTCCAGGACAACCAGGGCCAATTGGACCGATGGGAAAACGAGGATACAAAGGCCCAAAGGGAAATCCTGGTTACACAGGCAAACCAGGCTACCCAGGCATCAAGGGTGAAAGAGGCAGAAGGGGTGAAGTTGGTCCTGCAGGTCCATCTGGCCCAGTTGGCCCACAGGGTTTTCCTGGACTGAAAGGAGAACAAGGACCACGCGGAGCTAAGGGTGATGCTGGGCCTAGTCTTTTGAAAGGAGAGAAAGGTGACATCGGAGAGAGAGGTCTCAAGGGCGATATAGGACCTATAGGTCCAGTAGGCATAAGTGGTCCATCTGGTCCATCTGGTCCACCTGGTCCACCTGGTGCACCTGGTGAATCTGGTCCAACTGGTCCATCTGGCCAACCTGGCCCACCTGGCCCACGGGGCTTACGAGGTTCAGATGGTGAACGTGGTGAACGTGGTCCCCAAGGTTCACCTGGTCCACGGGGTTTACCTGGTCCACAAGGTCCACCTCGCCTACCTGAAAATCCTCCTGACTCAAGTGGTTTATCTGAAGGTCCTCCTGGCTCAACAAGTTCACCTGGCTCGACTAGTTCACCTGGTCTACTTGGTCCACCTGGTCCACGTGGTCCACCTGGTTCACCTGGTCAACCTGGTTCACCTGGTCAACCTGGTTCATCTGGTCCACAGGGTTCACCTGGTCCACAGGGCTTTCCTGGCCTACCTGGTCCACAAGGTCAAAGGGGTTCACAGGGTTCAACTGGTCCATCTGGTCCACAGGGTCCACCGGGTTCACAGGGTCCTTCTGGCCAACCTGGTCCACCTGGCCCAGCTGGTCCACCTGGCTCACAAAGTCCTTCTGGCATGCCCTCCACTAACCAAGGCCAGTAATCAGCCACACGGACCTGCTATTGTTATTGCTACTGTGAGCTAGCTAGATACATTTTGTTTTGTAACTCACATTAATTTTGTGGTTGCATGATATGCTATTGTGCCCTATTGGTACTGATTTTGGTCTATTATTGTGCTGCTACTATTACAGTGGCTTTCAGGCTATTACATTTTCTGGGCAGAGTGGGTGGAGCGGGGGGCATGGGGGGAGGAGGAAGGAGGTAGTTGAGGGTGCTGATCAAGGTGGAGGGATGAGCTATGTAGCCTGCCACACCGGTCAGGTAGTCTGCGGGTGTTGCGTCACTGATGATCGTGCTACCGATTGTTGTAGCCAAAGATGGTTGTGAAGTGAAGAGACATAAAGTTCCCCTCCTTGTGGGTGAAGGTTGAAGGTGAGGAAAGGGGAGCACTGACGTGTTGTAGGTTCTGCAGTTACTGTGCAGAGTTAAGTCACTCATCTGTATATACAGATTGATGGCATTGTTCACTGCGAAGACCTTTCCCGTGTATACAGGCTGACACAGATTGCTAAGGTACATCTGAACTGAGAAGCTGCAAAAGCAATGTGCATCCAACTTGTGCATTCTCATAAACAATGTGTTATACTATACATGTACACTCATTCTTGGATCACCTGAGCATAACATGAGCTTAACCCAGTCACATGACCTCACCTGGGTGTCATCAGGGGGCTCCTTTAGGGGGGGGCGGGGCAGTCAAGGGTGGCCAAAAAAAAAAAAACAAACAAAAAAAAAAAAACATGGAAGGCCTGGGAACAGTTATCACATGACATGGACATGGGGGGGGGGGGGGGGGGGGGGGCGTGCCCGACTAGTGGTTGGTTACAGTAGCTCATGCCAGGCAGAGAGATATGGTTCACCCATGAGCTACTCAGTGGCGTATCTACACCCGGGCCCATACGGGCCCAGGCCCTGGTGAATTTCTGAGTGCCCTGGTAAATCATGTGAGGTCAACTTACCTGAACCGCAACAGCATTGAGAATAAAGCTGCCGATGCCGCTTATCTACGATTTTAGCTTCTTTGCCCGTCAACTTCAGCAGCAAATAGAGGCGAAAATTTATTTTCGGACTGATATATTCTCGGACCGCAGACTTCAAAGATCTTAGCGCGGTAACAACAGTGCCAGATCATCAGAGCAACAAGACTATTGCAGTACGCGGGGAGAGAAAATCACGTCCGAAAATACATTTTAAAACTACGCTTAACTTTTTTCTGCCTCCTCCGAAAAGGAAAGACAATAGTTCTTGCACTTCCATTGGCTTTGCATACGGGCCCATACCATGCTGCAGCAGTTACAAAATTTGGCTAGCGACGATATAGTATACATGGTTATCAGACTTGTCCGCCAATAGAATCGTTTTTCCGAGGACAGGTGATTGAACGGATGTAATGTTTCGTTTGCTGAATCCCGGGTAGAAGACTGTTTGGAGCTGAATTTCAGGTATATTGAATATCAAACATTAGCCCACCTATCCTACAGTTCTTGTGTCTGCCTGTGCGCGCAACAAGAGCGCAACGTTTCTAAAGTGTCCGAGAATCAATTAACGCCTCTAAGAGCGATGGTGCGAGCTACGCTGTCTCAGAAGGCCCCAGAATGCACCTCAGAGCACCTAAAATTTTCTGGGGGGGGCATGCCCCGAGAACCCCCTAGAGTGTGGTGGGCTTACGCCCACCAAGTGCCCAGGTAATTGCTGAACTCTGGCTACGCCACTGGAGCTACTGTCCATTAGCCACAGTGTACCACATCACAAAGGCGTACATGTCTCATATTCATCCTTCCTCCTCTTTGTTTCAATCCAACTGGGTGGCTGCCATCCAATTCTCCATCTACACCATCAAACTCATCAAGGTATTTGATATGCAGCATCTGCAACACGCCATCGTGAACAGGTTAGTGACAGGTGTCTCACTGTCTATACATTCCCAAAACACACCATAGTAACTGGAACAACTCACCTCCCTCACATGCCCATTGATCCCCCAAGCTGAAGTTACCACCCCTTTCTTCAGATTTTCCGGAAACTGTTCGAACTAGTGTTGATCGAGTCTGAATTAGGCAGTGCCACTCAGTGTGCAGAGCCAGAAAAGCTGTTAGTGCAGGAAACTCCCCCAAGTTACCATCCCTCTCCAGGTTCCCAGAAAATCACTTCAGCCATCATTGAGGCTAATGCAACTCAAATCTCTGGTGTTCAGAGTTTGAGAGACATTCTGTACAATGCTTATGATGTGACGTTTGAGGTGAGAAATGACACTCCATGTCTGTTGTACAAAGAGCAGGAGGAAGAAAAGTGGGTTCCTATCAGAGTACTTAAGGACGAGAGTGATGACTCTGACGAGGAGTATGACCTGGATTACATTCGTTCCTGCAAATTAATTAGCTGTTTCAAGAAAGACAAGAATGGGGATCCTGCTGTTTCCATCCATCATGGCAAATGTAAATTCCCAACTCCCATTGCTCACCAAACACGTACTAGGCTTAAACAGACAGATTACCCTTTTATGATTGGTACATACTATAATTAAATTTTAATTACTGTGCCTCAATTAATGTCTCTTGATATCATGAGGTGAGTAGCTGCTTTATAAACCAATGTGCATTCAACTTGTGCACAACTCCAGCAGAGATTGTACGGAAATGCTTGATCTGCTCGAATTTTTGACTACAAAATCTCTTGTAACTCTGTACAAAATCATGCATAATTATACGTTCCACTCATACTTCGAAATATGATAGTTTCTGTTACCTAGGCAACACCACTGTATATGACAAGAGTAACATTCCAATGTGTTGCCTAGGTAACACCACTGTACGTATATGAGACAAAAGTTACATTCGAATGTGTTGCCTAGGTAACAGAATATACTATGATGTCACAAATTAGAACAAACACAACAAACATTTCACTAACATTTTTACAGTTACTATTCATTGACAGAATATAACAGTTAAAAACAGCTAATAGTTCTATTGTCCTTCGTCCTCCTGAGGAAAGAATTAACAAGATACAATGGAACGGACACCCCTCAACAGCAGACACCCACGATACGGACAATTATGACTGTCCTTCCACTCCCTTCAATACTGAAGCCTACCGGAAATATACCAGAAGCCCCTGAGTTAGGGACACCTTGCTATAATAGACAAAATGTTGGTTAAATGGTGTCTGTTATACACGGGTTCCACTGCAGTCATTAACAATTGTCTTCTCCTTCTCCATGCTTGAACTAAGGCTAACATTGCTTGGTGACACTCAAGCAAGCAGTAGTGTGACCTCATGTGGATCACCTGAGTATCACATGAGCTTACCCAGTCACATGACCTCACCTGGGTGTCATCAGGGGGCTCCTTTAGGGGGGGGCGGGGCAGTCAAGGGTGCTGAGGTGGAGGTACCGGCAGTGAGATAACCTGCCACACCAGTTGGACCAGTCAGGTAGCCTGAGACTGGTGTGTCACTGATGAAGAGATCGTGCTTCTGATCCTTGTAGGCCGACCACACAGGAGATGCCTCCAGCATTTCAGTAATCTTGTGTGAGTGGTGTATGTGTGTGTGTGTGTGTGTGTGTGTGTGTGTGTGCATGTTTGTGCATGTGTATGTGTTTGGGGAAGACCCCTTAGGGTTGATACAATCTTTGAGTACACAACATGTCACCATACAAAAGGTCCCTTGGATGAAATACTATGACGTGTTGTGTACTCAAATGATCATTCACTCATGAATATCTCCACTCCAATGACGTATTAATTAAGCTGTACAAAGGTTGCATAGCTACCTTTTTTTTTTCGTTGGCGAGGTCCTTGGCCATGGCCTTGAGGGACTCAGCAATGAGTGCTTTAGTGGCAGAGGGCTTGTCACATTTCTCCAATGGCCCCTCACAAGAAGGAAGGCACTAGATCACCAACGATAGCTTGATGTATGTGGGTGTGTCCATGTACATGGGTGGGGAGAAAGAAGGAAAGAGAAGAGGGAGGAGGCTCAAAATCTACTAACGTATAGCAACTTAATGTCAGGAGTTTGCATTTCCCCCATAGGCGGTTCCAGACCCGGGCAAGCCCGGGCATTGCCCAGGTAAAATTCTGGTCACTACATTGCGTGGAAACTCGGCTGTAACATAGCAGCTCCGCCACACGTGTCGCCTGCCCGGGTAACCTAGCAGCTCTGCAACCGGCACTGATTTCCCCATATTGGCATGGGCACTGGGCAGCATAATGTGGTCAATCAGTAGTGAATATGATAAGCTGTGTAAACACTTTACCCTGTCAACTGCAGCTAGTTGTCTATTATTCAACACCGATTTCTCACATCACACTCTTAGCTACTGTTACCCCAATAACACACCACATCCCCTGGTGTGAGGTACTACTACCTAGTACAGATAATAACATCCAGATAACAATGTTGATCATGACTACAGTAGTCCATCTGTCGGGGCACAGCGGTATAGCTTGAAAATTCATATAACATCTCGGCATAGCTCAAAACTTAAAACAAAACTATACCACTAGAATTAAGGGAGGTAAATCATTTATTTCAATTAATAACCCAGACACTAAACATACAAAATGCCAAGTAATAAACAAACATTCATAGAAAGTGATGAATCACTCGACCAGACCAACAAGGTCAAGGTACTTTGAAAGTACTCAACATCAAGGCATGAATTCTGGGACCAGTACGGTTGATTGTTGAGGAAAAGCCACTTCATCACCTTGGTATATAAATTTCCACTTACAGTAACTGTAATCAGACTAGCTGTTTGTCTGCTAGAGAGAAATGGATGCAAAAGACAGCTTTGTATTTTTTGCACTGTTACTGCTCTCACTTGGACTGTTTGGTAGTCTGAGTCTGACATACTGTGTGTGGAACAAGCAGACAGACATACAAAAAGAGCTGCATAACAAACTTCAAAGTGAGTTACAAAATGAGCTGAAAAACGTGTTTCAAGCTGCACTGAACAGCAGGATGCACTTAGGCACAAAGGAACCCTTCCAGATCAAAGGTCAACTCAAGCGAAATTTACGTCAAGTGAATGAAGATACTGATATGCCTTCTGCTACAGAAATTTTGACCAATGCACTGACTGAGATCATCGAAATGAAATTAATGTCTTACGTGGAGTGTAACACAGATGAGTACAATCAGACAAATTGCACACTCAGGCCTGGGCCCAAAGGAGAACCAGGTGACACTGGACCACCTGGGATGAGAGGAATGGCTGGTCAAAGTGGAGAGAGAGGCCTCAAGGGTGATATGGGAAGTACAGGTCCAAAAGGAGACATTGGTGAAAGAGGAGGAAAAGGTGATATTGGACCGCGTGGGATGAAAGGAGTAGTCGGGCAAAGAGGACCACTTGGACTGAAAGGTGACACCGGACCAGAGGGGCCCAAAGGAACAAAGGGAGAACCAGGTGACAAAGGTACAAAGGGAAATCTTGGTTACCCAGGCTACAAAGGTGAGAAAGGCATGGCCGGTTCTACTGGTGTAGGTCTACCTGGTGTAGGTCTACCTGGTGTAGGTCTACCTGGTGCTCCAGGTGTGCGTGGTGTAGTAGGTCTTCCTGGCTCTATTGGCCCACCAGGTCCTCCTGGAATGCAAGGTAGAGCTGGACTAAAAGGGGGACGAGGACAACGGGGACCTACTGGTGACAAAGGTGACATGGGAGGTACAGGAGGATGGAGGAGAGTTGTATTTCTTGACATGACAGACACCAGCCACATCTGTCCTACAGGACTTAACCTCACAAGTTATTCAAGGAGGACATGTGGACGAGCTCACTCTGGCTCAGTTAGTTGTTCACCGACTACATTCAGTGTGGGCAGCTCTCAATACAGTGGAGTGTGTGGCAGGGCACTGGGTTACCGTGGGGTTATAACTATGCTTTTTATGGATACAACGGTAACAGGGCAAGTATTGATCGTGGGTATGTGGATGGTTTGTCTCTGACTCATGGAGCTTCTGGTTCACGCCAGCACATCTGGACATTTGCTAGTGGCTTCTTCACTGGAAATCCTAGCAGTAGCTAGCTACTCAAGATATCGGTGTCCATGTGATAATGGCAACAGCTCCCCTTCCCCTCCTTTTGTGGGCAGACTATTTTTGTGGGAGTATTCTAACTCAGTTCAGCGGTCAACGGATCGTTTATCCAAATGCTCCACTCTGGGATGGCTCACAATCAGTACCACAGTCTCATCCAAACATGGAACAAACCAAGGGACAAAGTTTGATTAAACTAGTGATTGGAGAAAAAAATCATGACTTAAATTGCATAGCATCTTCATAACAGCTACACTGTCAGTGAATAGCTGGGCAATCCAAGTGCCTGATACATGAAGTATGAAAATGATGAAATCACATGTGGTAATTAATGTCTTGTGATATCATGAGCTGAGTAGCTGCTTTATAATTGTGCATTCAACTTGTGCACAATTCCAGCAGAGATTGTAGGGAAATGCTTGATCTGCTCAAATTTTTTATATTAAGATATACACACTATACCACTCTGTACAAAATAATGCATAATAATACATTCTTGGAAATGTAATAGTTTCTGTTACCTAGGCAACACCACTGTATGAGACATTCCAATGTGTTGCCTAGGTAACAGAATATACTATGATGTCACAAATTAGAACAAACGAAACATTTCACTAACATTTTTACAGTTACTAATCATTGACAGAATATAACAGTTAAAAACAGCAAATAGTTCTATTGTCCTTCGTCCTCCTGAGGAAAGAAAGACGACATCAGATTAATAACAAGATACAGTGGAACCCCGCTTAACAGACACCCCTCAACAGCAGACACCCAGGATATAACAGACAATTCTGAAAGTCCCAACTGTCCTTCCATTCACTTCAATACTTAAGCAACCCCTGAATAGCGGACACCCCGCTACTCTGTATAGCGGACAGTTTTCGCAGTCCCAATTGTACACAAATGATACTTATCAACCCCAATTTAGCGGACACTTGTTGACCTTTTCAGCAAGATTGTCCACCATCACTGCTGTAGTTAACAACTTGACATTAGATTAGTGCTGTTACTCGTAGTACTAGCCTTTGCTTCCCTGCCAGCGTACAGCAAAGGAAAGCTCTGAAAACGCAGCCACGTTGTGCTCAACAGCCCGAATACACAGTACCACACCTAACCGGAAATATACTAGAAGCCCGAGTTAGGGACACCTCACTATAATGGTCAAAATGTTGGTTCTCAATGGTGTCTGTTATAGTAGGTTCCACTGTAGTCATTAACAATAATTAAGAATGTCTTCTCCTTCAACTAAGTCTAATGTTGCTTGGTGACACTCAAGCTAGCAGTCCTGTGACCTCATATGGATCACATGAGCTTAACCCAGTCACATGACCTCACCTGAGTGTCATCAGGGGGCTCCTTTAGGGGGGGCGGGGCAGTCAAGGGTGCTGATGTGGAGGTACCGGCGGTGAGGTAACCTGCCACACCAGTTGGACCTGTCAGGTAGCCTGAGACTGTTGTGTCACTGATGAAGAGATCATGCTTCTGATCCTTGTAGGCCGACCACACAGGAGAGGCCTCCAACATTTCAGTAATCTTGTGTGTGTACATGTGCGTGTGTATGTGTGTGTGTGTGTGTGTGTGTGTCCAATGTAAGCGCGACTCTTCAGACCACATCTATGAACAACCCTTTCTTGGGCCAAAGATTGTGAGTATAATTATTTACCGTAGTCTCACAAAAGAGCACCCACCCCCTACATTTGGCCCAATTTCCTGTATAGGGTCAAAGTTTACTTGAATGAACACCCACCCTGGAGCGTGTTTCGTGTGGAGTTTGAGAGGCACAGCCCCTCAACTTCGTGTAATACTTCATTGAAAGTTACTACAAGGCATCTTTGCGTAGATGGACATAGCTAATTAATGCGGTGCGCACTGCAAGCTATACTATGCTCATGGTGACATGGTGCCATTCAGAGTGTTGTGTGCCGTCAGGACTCGACTTTAAAACCGCTGGTGATTCCGTTGTACGTTACTATTTGTCCAATTATTTGCTTCAAGGACATCAAGTCGCTGTAAACATGACATGAGAAACACTCGAAAGAGCGCCCACCCCCCTCTTTGGCAGTAAGGTGCTCCGCCCATGGGCGCTCTTTTGTGGTTAAATGGGAAACACTCGAAAGGGTGCCCACCCCCCTCTTTGGCAGTAAGGTGCTCCGCCCATGGGTGCTCTTTCGCGAGACTACGGTATATTCACGAGGAAATTAGTGTGCAAACTTTACCAACAAGTCTGTGTAGAGTGTCCAGCACTGTAAGGTCCTTTTGGTATGATGATGTTCTTATAATGCAGGAATCAGTTGGAGTTCGGCTGAGGCCTCTAGGCGATGCTGCTTATGTAGTTTGTCTTCCGCTCCTCCGCCAGGGCTCCAAGTGGCTTAATGGTAAGAGCGTCTGACTAGTATTCAGAAGGTCTTAGGTTTGAATTCCAGCTAGATCCTGGAATTCTTTCCGTAGATTTATTTCTTGCTCTCTCAGCAAACATCATTATTCGTCAGCGCCTACTGTTGCTTACAGTAAATAACATCAAGCCTCCGAAACTATGGTGACACTACTGGTCATTCACTCACAAATATCTACACCCAACTTTGTCAAGCTGCACATACCCTTTCTCCATTGGCTAGGTCCTTGGCCATGGCCTTGAGGGACTCAGCAATGAGTGCTTTAGTGGCAGAAGGCTTGTCACATTTCTCTAGTGTCCCCTCAAGTAGGCTGAGAAGGAATGGTACTAGGTCACCGTTGATAGCCTGTGGGTTGGAGAGAGGAGAGGGAGAAAGAGTACAAAGCATGACATACATACATCATGTGTGTGCAATGGTGTCAGTGTGTATAATGGTCATTGGTTCTCTAAGCCAGAAGTAGCAGCACATCATTCATAATCTGTCTTGCTGGGGAGTCATTTATATCAACACTGTGAAAGCAGGTACCTGCCACTCACCTGCGCTACCAGCTCCGGTATGTTGAGGTCGTACATTTTCTTAATGGTCTCAGCAGCTATGTGGATGGCATCTCCCCTCCGCTTCATGGCTGCCATCAGGGGGATAACGGCATCACACTTGGCCATTGAACGTACACAGATCTGCAGGAAGGAAAGTGGCTTGCATAGCACCCCACAAGGTGTCATGATGTAATCACCAGTATGTCACAATGGAGCACTATTGGGTTATAACTGGCACAGAGCCTACCCAACTCCATACATTAAGTATAACATCGAAAATGGCTGCCAAACATAATAACAAAACTTAAAATCCTGTACAATTCTCCAAATTGTCCAGGCCTATAACCATGGTAACTGATCTTAAAAGGGAGATCAAGATCCACATTTGCTGTATATGTAGCTTTTGCCATTTGTGCACGACTTACATCACTGTCTGCCAGGATGTGTATCACTTGTACACAGGCCTTGGGGATTGCGTCGTTAGAAGCCTTCATGCGTGCAAATATCCGGGGAATGTGACCGAGTGGCGGTACCTGGGAGTATGCAAGAGTGGACAAAGTTATACAAGAGGACAGGTAGATAGTTATGCAGTTAATATGTGGAAAGTATGCAAATGTGGGCAAACATATCCAAGAGTGTGCGGAGTTATACAGAGGTATACAGTTTTTAGCTCACTTGATCAGCCAAAGATGGCTGTGCAGTGAAGAGACATACACACGCTGTTGTCACGGTTTCCAGTTCCTCTCCCTGTGGGTGAAGGGAGAAAGGGGGGTTAGGTGAGGGAGGGAGGGAGGTAGGGAGTTGAAGGGGGAGGGGAAATGTGAGAAGAGGAGGAGATGGGATGGAAGGAGGATGATTTAAGGTAGAAGAAATGCCAGCCATCTCTAACTCACATCTGGGGTAGCTGACTGCGTAAGTTGTCCAAATTTCTCAAGAAGAGCAATCAAAAACTCCTTGGGTTTTCTCAGCACCTGCAAAGTTGATCAAAGTTGGTATGATGTCACCACCTCCATTGACTTATCGTGCATTGTATTTCCCATTACATCATCAGAAACACACTCACCCATGTGGGTTGGGCGATAAACAACCTGAGGAAGACCCCGCCCACCACAATCTCTCCCTGCACTTGAGAGTAGACTACTTCAAAGTCTTCAGGAAGCTGGAGGGGAACAGGGGAAGAGGAGAGACAAGGGGAGCAGGAAGGGGGCAAGGGAAAACGGAAAGTGGAGAAGATGAATACCTTTCAATTTACTAAACCGATGATGAATGAGGTGCAGATCTTATTTCGCTATCATTCTAACAACACTGTTAACAGAATTACCTTCCACTGTATTTCTGGGTCATCTTTTTGCTTTTTGAAGAAACTAGGAGACCAGGAGATGAGGAGGAGGGAGATAGAGAGAGGGATGGAGGGGAGACAATCAAATGTAGCACCTCAATACAACACAGTGAGAGGGGGAACTTACTCTCCAGTTAATTTACCAACAACGCCTGACACCTTTTCCCTGGCTTCATCGTTCCAGATTAACTCTGGGTTTTCCTGAGTATCTAATAAATCAACAAATTATATTGAGTTAATTAGAGCATAAAAATATTTCCATTTGCATAATTAGAGCAGGTATAACAAAAATGTTGCCAGTTTAGGTACAAAGGTTTTAGGACTTTTTTTACTGTTCGTATAATTGAAACAGGCTAACTAGAGGGGCTTACTCTCAAACATGTGTACGCTGGCCTCAGCACTGTCTCTCATTGCGTCCATGAACACAAGAGGGAGGAACTTGGCGAGCACAATTCGCACTTTAGGTCCAACAAGTTTGTCTGTAATCATCTTTGCAAACAGTGCAGCTGTCTCCTCCCGGACAGACGGGTTCTGCGAGTTGCAGAACAAGTTGAGCAGGTAGATCAGTGCACCTGTGAAAGCAACAGTACAAGCAGTTGAGTTTCAGAATTGTCAGCACAATGCATAGCCTCAAGGCTTTCTGTTCCAGATTTTGTCTCACAGCTCTCGAGAAAAATGGGAGGGAAGCCTGGAAGGATCTTGCATAACATGGTGCCACAATGACATGGTCTCGGAGCTCTGTACGTCTTCCAGGATGCCAACTTGTGACTTGGTTATGCATTTCCTGGTTCATCAACTCGCATGCTGATAATAGACAATATCATTTCCATCGCCAGTGGTACTGAATCATGAGTCAGGCTTTCTTTCCAATTTTTCTCAGCACCTGTGAGACAAAGTTTGAGGGTGGTTGCTTCCACACCTTTCTGCATGGTTTCCTTGACGATCTGTGTGTTGGAAGTGAGTGCTTGCAACACCTCCAGAACCAGCTCTTGTGCTGCAATTGCCATAGCAACAACAAAACACATGTAACACATCACATGACTCAACAACAACAAAAATTTGAAAGTAATTTCTTCATTCGCAGGCAACTTCCCAGCTTTTGGGGAGTAACTTGGGTTAATTTTTCACTAAAGGATCAAATAAAAACAAGCTGTAACATTCACTAAAATTGCAACAGATTGAAGCAAGAGCGCATAAGAATGTAACTCCAATAGAAGCTTGTAGTCCGGTCAAAATTATTGAACTGTACTAAAAATAGAACACCCAGTCACATGCTTAGCAACAATGGCTTATGTCAACTCAGCATGGGCAGTATGTGTTACTAATTTTAGTACTGGCAGTAAATTCCGACCAGTTTTAAATTTTACAGAGTTACACGCTCTTATTCTAGCCACCCGTTCTTATGCGTTCTTGGTCGAAGTGACTAGAAAACTCTAGGAGCTAGCTTACATGAAGATACCAGGCCCTTTTCTCCGATTTTTCGAACGGGCCTGGGGATGAGGCTATTCATAAGCTAGCTTACATGAAGGGAGCATGTAGAGGACAAGCAATAAGTACTGGAGGACGTTGGCATCAGCAATGTTCGAGACACACTTCTTGTTCCCTGTCACACTGGAGATCACCTGAGTTGGATGGAACGTATGATATCATCAAACATCATTGTCCGTACCAGGGTTCTCGCTAGAAATCTCTGTGGGGGCTGGTGAATGTCTGGTGGCTGCCCGCCATAAGTCTACTTTCTGTCTACCTTACATTACATCATGCAGGGTTCTCGCTAGAAATCTACTTCCAAATGGTGCATAGTACAATAGGCAGGTATGAAACACCCTCTCTCACACCGCTATTGAATGTTGAGCGGGAAGCTAGGACAGTAACTACTGTGGGCAAGGTTTAGGAAGTGATCCAAATGGTGCTCTTAACTAAATTCATCCAAATGGTGCTGCAATTAGTGCAAAAGTAGAGAACCATGCCATTTTATATACGGTTAGAGCACTATACCATTTATATGAGCACACACACACATGCACACACACCTGTAGAGCTAACATCTGCAACTTGGCTGCTCCCTGCACTCTAAGCAACGAAAACAAGAGTTTGAAGTGACCAACACACTGGATCTCGGTGCCAGCGTTATTGTGGATCACGTTGTACAGCGCCTCCAGAGCCATTTCAACATGCTTCAGGCGCACAGCGTGTTGCCCTTGTTTGCTTGTGTCCACGTCAGTAGCCGTCATGGCCATGAGCGAGTACAGGTACTGAGCATTTGAGCCAATGAAATCCAGAAGGTTAGTGGCAAACCCCCCTGCATTCTGCATGGGAGGGAGGGGGGGGAGAGAGGAAGAGCGGAAAAGAGGAAGTGGTGGGGGGGGGGAGGAGAGAGTTCAGTTGTCATGAAACCTTCTGAACACCATGGACAGCCAAGACAAAGGACATTGCCTATGGCTAAGAAGACAAACTTAATAGTTGAAGACTGCAGCCACTTCTCTCTGGACTGAACTGTAAATTTATCTTATTCTAGATGATTCATTACTCGTATCCAATGAAGAGTGCTTGAGAGGACAATAAAGATTACCTCGAGTACAAAGGTCGGCTGCTCATTGTACACCCTCACGTACACCTCTCCAATCACAAGCTCGTCCTTGAGTACATCGTACGTAAACTGTTCCCCAAAGGACATTTCACACTCTCCCTGGAGTCAAAGTTCAAGTGAAAACATTCCCTCATTCTAATTAAAAAATAAATCAACTTTCAAAACAAGTAACTGAAACCTGCCTATAGTGGTCACCATGGGAACAGCATATTCTGGGACATTACAGACAGTTGGTTTCACCATATTTCTTCGATCAGACGCTGCGGCTCCTATTTATTTCGCTGCTCGTTTTTGTGCGGCTACTATTTGAGGATGGCTACTATTTGAGGGTGGTGTTTATTTCTTTGGAAAGCCTGCAGACATCAATGACTGCTGAATAAGGTACGTACGAGCGACACAGTGACGAATGTTAGATGCTGTTAGTAGTATGCGCAGCCTCCCAGTTCTGCTGTGAGCCGTGGAAACTAGTTGTACAACACAACAGCCCAAGCGGTAGCCCGTTGACCATCGTCAGAAATTATTCACATACATGTACGTGTGCGTGTGCCACATATACTAGCCGTAGCTACTACTTGAGGGCGGCGTTTATTTCGCTCAGAGCTTCTGATTGTGCGGCTACTATTCGAGGGCGGGGTTTATTTCGCTCAGAGCTTCTGATTGTGCGGCTACTATTCGAGGGCATCGTCTATTCGAAGAAATACGGTATATAGCTTATCACTTTGTACAGGATCAGTACAACTGGGAACAGGAGTAGTGGCCATAATAGAGAGGAGGCCGCCTTTAACAATGAGCACTATAGACACGTCCAGTTGCCTCATACCCAGGCTCTTAGGAGGCGTGGCCTGGGTACGAGGCTCTTAGGAGGCGTGGCCTGGGTACGAGGCTCTTAGGAGGCATGGCCTGGGTATGAGGCTATATAGTTTCACTGTAATATTAATGGGTTTATCACCATGGCAACCTCTTACAGTTCTGATCATGCTCTGTTGTTGTTCCTCGAGGTACTTGGTGAGTTCCGTCCGAGTTCTGTTGTCCCAGATGAGGTAGGGGTTCTCCGTGTTGCTGTTCAGGGTCTTCAGAAGCTGTGGAGTGTGGGGGGGAGTGGGAGGGTTTGAGTGAGGACGAGGGGCGAGGACGCTCCATCTGCCTCTCCTGGATCTTCTGTTAGCTAATATTACAGACTATTGAAGCACTTCATCATGCAGTCTATTTGAACCCAATAGGCACGAAATTTTGTACACGGTCAAGGGCCGTGGTCAAGATCTTGCACAAGTGGCAGAGAGGGAATGAATTTTGTTCGATGGAGGGTTGTACTGTGAGGATAAAGCAAACGAGGCTCACTTTGACCATTGAACAGGAGAAGTTGCACAGGCAATAAAACTAGCTAAAAATCACTGTCTTGTCTGTGCCAACTGCCACAACAACAGCGCAGTGTTGAATGTGTATGTGTGTGTGTGTGTGTGTGTGTGTGTGTGTGTGTTTGTGTGTGTGTGTGTGTGTGTGTGGAGGGTGCTCTCACCTCACTGGTGGTATCCCTGATGAGGAGTTTAGTGAGGTAGGGAGTGAACAAAGCTCGTACGACATTTTGAATGGTGCGGTTCTCTGGCGTACTGTCTTCACCACTGACTGTGTGTGTGAGGGGTGTGGGGGGGAGAGTGTGTAGGAGGGGAGGAGGGAGCTCTTGAGCTGGTGAGGTGATACAAAGAAGGTTGGACTGTACTACTCCTACCTTTGAATCCTCCTAGTCTGGCTATGGCTGAAATACTGAGCCTGGCAAGATTGTTGGATACCTCCTGTAACGAATCAAACATATAATGAGTTAGTTAGTCAGTAGAAAACAAGTTGTAAGGAGATACTGTACCATTTTAAACTTGGTTTTGATTAAAAATATGAGATAACAACGAGGAGGAAGAAAGGGGGGAGAGGAGGAAGATATGGAGAAGAGAGGGAAGGGGGGGAGACAAGAAGAGAGGGAGAAGAGAGGGAGAAGAGAGGGAGAAGAGAGGGAGAAGAGAGGGAGAAGAGAGGGAGAAGAGAGGGAGAAGAGAGGGAGAAGAGAGGGAAGGGGGGGAGACAAGAAGAGAGGGAGAAGAGAGGGAGAAGAGAGGGAGAAGAGAGGGAGAAGAGAGGGAGAAGAGAGGGAGAAGAGAGGGAGAAGAGAGGGAGAAGAGAGGGAGAAGAGAGGGAGAAGAGAGGGAGAAGAGGGGGAGAAGAGGGGGAGAAGAGGGGGAGAAGAGGGGGAGAAGAGGGGGAGAAGAGAGGGAGAAGAGAGTAGGAAGGTAGAGGAATTCAAAGGAGGTGACCTGTTGATTTGTTTCATCGCTGATCTCCACCCCGCTCTCAACGAGGGTGTAGTCATAGTTGAAGAGGAACTGGGTGATGTGCCAGAACACACCAGCATGCAGCAGCTGGTTCTGGAGCCAGCCGTCCACTGCAAATGCTCCCACTGTTTGCACAGCAACGCAGTTCAGACGAGCCAGGTTCTGGAGGGAGGAACAATGCCACTGTGAAGTCATTATGATGTTGTCATGATGTCATTGGTATTGTAGTTTAATACCGTCTGTTGACATTGCATCCCACTAGCATTTCAGTGACATCATAATGTCATCACAAACTCAATATACATGTATATACACTTGCAGCAAACAGATATAACGAACATCATCATCATAATGCAAGACATTGTGTCATTATGACATCACCATACTGCAGGCTATGATGTCATTATGATGTCATAATGCAGCAGGCTATGATGTCATTATGATGTCATCATTGAATGTCACATACCTTGTAGTAGAGGACTCTGCAGGTGTCCTTCACAATGTTAGGGATCTCGGTAATGGCCTCCCGGCAAGCTTCAAACTGAGCAGACACACGGTAGCAGCGACTGATGTGTGTGCAGACCTGGGAGGGAGAGAGGGAGGGAGGGAGGTGAAGAGGGGAGGAGGGAGGAGAGGGAGAAGGGAGGAAGGAAGGAGGGGAGGAGGGAGGGAAAGGAGGGGAGGAGGGAGGGAAAGGAGGGGAGGAGGGAGGGAAAGGAGGACAATAAGAGAAGGAGTAATGTAAGGAAGGATGTTCAACTCCCCCACAGCATGTACCTCGACAGCCATGTCTTCTGGTTTGCTGGAGGCAGAAAGAACACTCACACAGCGAGCAAATGCTGCCTGCAAAGCCTGGAATTTCAAACAAAGATATAAAGTAGTATAGCCGTACCTCCAAGCATGGTTACATCATAGTATGTCATACACAATGACAATACACAGTGCTATATATAGCATACTATATATAGCATATGCCAATACTATATATGGGCGATACAACATACTGCAATTCCATTTTCTCTCCTCAGCTCCTCTGCGTTGAGAGCACTTGTGTTCATGGTGTGGAATGCGACTTCACTGGCGGCCGTGAGGATTGGTGCTGACTTGGAGAAGAGGTCGTCGTCTCCTGTTTCTCTCTCAATTGTCTTGATGAGCATCGGGTAGCCAGCGTACTTGTAGGGTCTCAGCACTGTGAGGTGTGTGTGTGTGTGTGTGTGTGTGCGGTGTGTGTGTGTGTGTGTGTGTGTGTGTGTGTGTGTGTGTGTGTGTGTGTGTGTGTGTGTGTGTGTGTGTGTGTGTGTGTGAATGTGTTGTGTATTTCCCCACAAAGCTTCCAACAGTTACATACTAAAGCTTGAACTGCCATCTTGGAAGTCACATACATGTACTAGAAGCACTTATGTTCAGTTGCCATAGAAACTACCATTAATTGTCTATTGCTCATGTATTATAGGCTCATTGGCTATGATGTCATTCAATATGATGCCATTCAATATGATGTCATTCAATGTGATGTCATTCAATATGATGCCATCAGTTGTGAGAGTATAAAGTAAGAGGTAAAACAGCTCCATCCAAGCTAGCAATTTTTTCTGCCACCAGAAGTTGGGGGCAGGGTGTAGGTAGCCTCGTACCCAGGCCACCTCCCACGTGGCCTGGGTACGAGGCTAGTTGGGGGCAGGGTGTAGGGTAAAGTGAAGCCCCCAATTTTCAGTGAGTGGGAGAAATTGGTCTAGTGTGATAGTCTAGGCTGTAAAAATGGCTGACCATCAGCGTATCTCTTGAAGAGGATGGACTGGGTCTGCAGGAGTAGCACGATACGATGAGGGTCAGGACCTTCCGTACGCTTGGCAGACTTGGAGCATAGGAATTCGTACGCCTTGTTCACGGCTTCAAATATTTCCTGCAGTGGTAGATCATGTGATGTCATGTGACCATCATCAGTGCATCATGACATCATTGGACCAAATGTGTCATTATATAAACATGATGGGATGGTTGATATGCAAGACCAGAGAGTAGAGAATGACAACACAGTACTGACCCTTCCATCTGGGTTCTTGTCTGGATGATACTTCTGAGCAAGTCTGAAGTACGCCTTCCGGACCTTCCCCTCTTCGTGACTACATGTTAGCATGTGGTGTGTGTGGGGGGGAGGAGTAAGGGTGAGGGCACTAGAGTAGAATGTTTTTCTAGTGAGGCTAGTTTCTGCACAACATATACACATCACCAAGCACTGAGGATCATGTGACATCATGTGACATGTGACATCATGTGAGATCATGTGATGTGTGATGTCATTATCATCCATCACAATGACACTAGGCAGAAGAAGCTGTATAGTCTCATTCCCAGGTCACTGTAAGTATCCTGGGAATGAGGCACAAAAACTACTACTGACCCGCCCACTCCAGTGGGAAGGCCGAGGGTGTCGTAAGCCTGGTCAACAGACATCTCGGGTGGCTTCTTCTCCACCTCCCTCTTCCACTCCTCCAGCACGTCTTTCAGCAACTTGACCTGTGAGGAAGAGGAATGAGAGAGAGGGGGAGGAGGTCATGTGACGGTCATGTGAAGGTCATGTGATGTCATGTGATGGCGGAAGATATTTATATGCAGTTCTAGACTTACTGGTTCCTTGATTGGCCAGTCGGGGAAGCGTTGTTGGTCACAGAGGTGACGGAGGTAGTAAATGTTACAGAAGAGTTCGTTCTCCAGCTGGGGATACTGAATCACCGGCATGGCACAATACTGTGAGGGTGTGAGGTGTGAGGGTGAGGATGAGGGTGAGATTGGCTCTAGTATACACATGTACACATGTATAATTATACTAGCAACTGAGCCTTAAAAATTTATACAGAAGCGTAGAGAAGCTACAGATGATGTACAATCAATATATTTACGGTACATTACAGTGCACACCTGGTAGGTGGCCTTGGTGTTGCTAAGCAACCGTGGAGTAAAGTCCACAATGTGAGCTGCAATCTTCTGAATCATCATTTGTCTGTGTGTGTGGGGGGGTGTGAAGGTGTGTGTGTGTGTGTGTGTGTGGGATGTGAAGGTGTGGGGGAAGTGTGTGTGTAAGAGGTGAAGAGTGGGAAGGTGGAGTGTGTGTATGGAAAGGGGGGGAGGGAGGGGGGGGAGATGTGTGAGAGAGGTGGGAAGTTGGGACCATGCAAGGTCATCTTGCACCTAAAAGAAGTCAAGAGAGTCTAGTATGTCTAACTCACTCGTCTGTCTTTCACTACCTCACCTCATCTCACTGTTCCAGATAGCCTCTGGTGTGTCAAACTCTCCAAGGAATGTCTCACTGAACTTGTCAGGACCTGCACACATGCAAGATGAGAAGATAGAATGACTGCATAGAAGAACAGCATTGCAAAGACTCACAGAGCAAGTTTCCTCTAGCTCCGCCTCCAATTTCCTACCCTCCCACCCACTTACCCACTTACCATAGTTTCCAGGAAGCACACCCTCCCACCCACTCACTCACTTAATTACCATAGTTTTCCAGGAAGCACACCCTCCCACCCTCCCACCCTCCCACTACCATAGTTTTCCAGGAAGCACACCCTCCCACCCTCCCACTTACCATAGTTTTCCAGGAAGCACACCCTCCCACCCTCCCACTTACCATAGTTTTCCAGGAAGCACACCCTCCCACCCTCCCACCCTCCCACTTACCATAGTTTTCCAGGAAGCACACCATTGCCTCTGGTAGCAGCTGGCCGAGGATACTGCGCTGCATGATGTCTGATGCTGGTTGCTATGGAAACAAGATCACATGACAGCATTGATATTGGTATTTACAAACAAGCCATGAATGTGCAAGGAGAACGTGAGAAGGAAGGAGAGGGAGGAACGGCCATGGGAGAGAGGAAGGAGAGGGAGGAACGGCCATGGGAGAGAGGAAGGAGAGGGGGGAACGGCCATGGGAGAGAGGAAGGAGAGGGAGGAACGGCCATGGGAGAGAGGAAGGAGAGGGAGGAACGGCCATGGGAGAGAGGAAGGAGAGGGGGGAACGGTCATGGGAGAGAGGAAGGAGAGGGAGGAACGGCCATGGGAGAGAGGAAGGAGAGGGAGGAACGGCCATGGGAGAGAGGAAGGAGAGGGGGGAACGGCCATGGGAGAGAGGAAGGAGAGGGAGGAACGGCCATGGGAGAGAGGAAGGAGAGGGAGGAACGGCCATGGGAGAGAGGAAGGAGAGGGAGGAACGGCCATGGGAGAGAGGAAGGAGAGGGAGGAACGGCCATGGGAGAGAGGAAGGAGAGGGAGGAACGGCCATGGAAGAGAGGAAGGAGAGGGAGGAACGGCCATGGAAGAGAGGAAGGAGAGGGGAGCACGGCCATGGAAGAGAGGAAGGAGAGGGGAGCACGGCCATGGGAGAGAGGAAGGAGAGGGAGGAATGGCCATGGAAGAGAGGAAGGAGAGGGAGGAACGGCCATGGAAGAGAGGAAGGAGAGGGAGGAACGGCCATGGGAGAGAGGAAGGAGAGGGAGGAACGGCCATGGAAGAGAGGAAGGAGAGGGAGGAACGGTCATGGGAGAGAGGAAGGAGAGGGGGGAACGGCCATGGGAGAGAGGAAGGAGAGGGGGGAGGGAGGACTGTACAAAGTAAGAGGAGGAGGAACGGGGAGTTCAAGGGACAGAGAGGGAGAAGGAAAATGTTATAGGAGGGACACGGAGGGTGAGAAAGAAGGAGGGAGGGGTGAGACATTAGGAACTGTTGCATCAAGTTTGGATGCTGAAGATGTCATTGCATGCTGATCAGAGGCTTACATCATCGGGCCTGAAGGACTGCTTCATGTGGCTATACTTGAGGAACTTGGCGATGGGCAGAATGTTGGAGCCAGTGTACATCATGATGAAGAAGAAGACACCAGTGGAGAATGTCCGGGGCAGCTGGGGGTTGTCCTGCAGGGGAGGAAGCAACCACGCAGCTAGAAATACGTAGACAAGGCTGCATAAGGTTTGCTTTGCTCACTAGCTTCTACCTTCCCTCTTTCCCTCTTCCTCTACTCCTTCCTCCCATCCTCCCTCCTTCCCTCCTCCCTCTTTCCCTTCCTAAGCCTCTCACCCGGCCCCCCTCCTTCCCCCCTCCTCCCATCCTTCCTCCTTCCCCCCTCCTCCCATCCTCCCTCCTCCCATCCTCCCTCCTTCCGCCAATGATAATTACAACAATTCAACTTGGTAATGCAGTGTGTGATCCAACCTCCTCCCATCCTCCCTCCTCCCATCCTCCCCCCAGTGTGTGATCCAACCTCCAAGATGCTGTTCAGAAGTGTGACAACCTTCTCCACCAGACGAGGGTCAAAGGTCAGGAGAAGTTGGACCATGTGGGGTAGGATGTTGGGTTCGGAGAGTGTTCGTTTTGCACGAGGAAGAGGACGAATGATAGCATTGTCAACATCACTGTGGAATGGGAACGACACCAACGTCAGAATTGGAATGAAACCTCAACTAATGACATAGAATGGGGTCACATACCGGCTGGGGTAGAAGCTACATATCCTTATGAGAGTATCGAGAATGAGGGCGGCCATTTCAGATTCATTCATGAGGGGAATTCCCGTTGCCAAGAGATACCACTTGAGCTGAGGGATCTGTTCCAGCGGTCTCCATCCATCCATTCCCTGTGACCAGCATCGTGTCTTTTGGTGGATTGTACCTTCAGTCCATAGTTCCCTCATCTGTGTGTGTCCGGTGTGTGTGTGTGTGTGTGTGTGTGTATGTGAAGCAATGTATGTATACCAGTATTTTGTCATATGAATGTCACATGCTTCTCATACCCAGGCTGTCACATGACCATACATAATACTGTAGTCACATGATACCCTTTCCTGCCCCCTATACATGATAGTGTGGTCACATGACAGTCACATGATACCCTTTTCTGCTCCCCTATACATGATAGTGTGGTCACATGACAGTCACATGATACCCTTTCTGCTCCCCTATACATGATAGTGTGGTCACATGACAGTCACATGATACCCTTTCTGCTCCCCTATACATGATAGTGTGGTCACATGACAGTCACATGATACCCTTTCTGCTCCCCTATACATGATAGTGTGGTCACATGACAGTCACATGATACCCTTTCCTGCCCCCTATACATGATAGTGTGGTCACATGACAGTCACATGATACCCTAAATTTCCCGCTCCCCTATACATGATATGTGGTCACATGACAGTCACATGATATCAATTAGGCAAACAGACTGCACACACAACACTGATCAAACCTGACCTCCCTAAAACTGTATGGTCCTTCTCTCTCCCTGTCCTTGTTTCCAAAGTACCACTCCTTCTCTGTGTCCTGATGCATGTCTGGGGACGCCTCAATGGCGCTTGTCTGGAGAGGAACATAGGCCCGGGAGGTGTGCAAGTGGGACAGGGTCACTAGGTCTACAAGAATCTTGACTCCATTTGCGTCCAGAAACAGTTTCACATTCTTTTTGTGGTAGAGAAGTTTGTCTACAAACATGAGCAGGCGGTCTCGTTCTGTCTTGTCCTCACACTGTGAGGGAGGAAGAGGGGAGAGGGGAGAGGGGGAGAGGTAAGGGGAGGAAGGGAGGAAGAAGAAGAGGAGAAAAGGGGGAGAGATGGATGAAAGGAGAGGGAAGGGTGAGGAGAGGGAGGGAGAAAGAGAGAAAAGGGTAGAAGAAGGAGAGGGAGAGCGAAAGAGAGAAAAGGGTGGAAGGAGAGGGGATGAGGGGAGGGAAGGGAAGCAGAAGAGGGAGGAGAGGGAGGGAGGAGGAGGGAAGGGAAGCAGAAGAGGGAGGAGAGGGTGGGAGGAGGAGGGAAGGGGAGAAGGGGAGGGAAGGGAAGCAGAAGAGGGAGGAGAGGGAGGGAGGAGGAGGGAAGGGGAGAAAGGGAGGGGAGAAGGGGAGGGAAGCAGAAGAGGGAAGAGAGGGAGGGAGGAGGAGGGAAGGGGAGAAGGGGAGGGAGAAAGAGGACAGAGGATTAACACAATGTTCAGATCTATGACATTAGACTGCTCATTTTGGCAAACCTGCTCTAGCTTGCGTACGACAAATTCCGTGTCATGAAATGACCCAATCTCCTCATAACACTGGCCATAGACGATGGCCATAGCCTGGAGGCACATAGCCTTCATGGAGGACTTGGGAGAGAGGAGGAAACGATGGTAGAGATCGTTGAAAAACTCCAGTCTGAGGGACCAGAGAGGAAGTGTGAATGGTGAGAAAATTAACAAAAATAGCAGAAGGTCATGATGCTCAAAACAGCAAGAAGAATGACTAGTACACACACATACGTATGCCCCACTTGCACAATGCAATTAAAAATTGGTTTCAAATCAGTCTTGCAGCTACCCCAAAGACAGATACATTTGTTATTGTGTAAACTTTGTATTCCATGACCCAGCCAGCAAGTTTCCTCAACATGACTTACCCATTCCCCCCTCTCCAAGGCCCTGTACCTCCCACCCCCAGGCCACACCCCGTCCCTCTCAGGCTCCACCCCTCCCCTACTCCCAGGCCACACCCCCTCACAGGGTCTGCCCCTTCCCATGGTAGAGGAACTCAGGAAATAGGGCCTGGGAATGAGGCTAGGACAAGTAGGGCCTGGGAATGATAAGGGTACACAACTACGCACGGATTGACAATCTTTGTCTTTTTGGAAGATCCTTCCTCGTCCAGCAACAATCGCAGGTAGTAATCACCTAATGACAGACAGACAGACAGACAGACAGACAGACAGATGGATAGAAACAAAGTGCTAATTAATTGAACAGTTCAAACAAGTAAATAATTACTGCAATTTCTTTGGCAGTGCTCTCGAAAACTTGCAATACAAACCGTGAAACACTACGTAGCACTATGGTAGATTGGAGTAGGGAGAATAAGTGGACAAGTGGGGGGTGGACGGGCTTACCAATTTTGATCTCTTCCGAGAGGCTCTCGTAGCGCACTTCAAACTCCACATGGTTCCACGAGATCTCGGCATTCCCAAATAAGTCCTGTGCAGAGACAGATAATCCAGCTAGTAAACTAGTCAGTCACACTAACCAGTAGCGCGTGGAACAGACGCAGCTTCCCACCCTACTGAGTCTAGTGTACCCCCTCCAACAGCGCAGCATGCATGTTTCCAGAAACAACCCTCTACCCGACTTTACAAACAAACAGTGAAGCCGTATGAAACAGGTTGGAGAGTTCATGAACTACCAGTGTACCCCCAGCCTAGCCCTCTTGGGGATATTTCTGGAACGTTGAAGAGGAACACATTCCCAGGCCTTCCCACTGTCCAGTTTTTGTTTACAGTATACAATCAAGGACTTGATGGCGGGAAGGCCTCGTGATGAGGCTAGGACAGGCGGTCTTCAACTCACTTTGTCAACAGTGAAGGACCTGATCTCATTTTCCAGGGCCTCTCTCAGCTCCTCTCGGGTCTGTGGTCGTGAAGCAAGTCAGTAAAATACTCTGCATATTGTGCATACAATTTCGGTAAAACTCAGGATTCTATGTATGGTACATAGTGAAGGTAACTCTGCACATGTTTGTAAAACTCTGTAAACTACCTTGTAGTTCCAGATCAGTGATGAGGTGGCATGGTCCTCCATAAACCTGCATGAGATGACATCATGGAATAGCATGTGACATCACATCATGTGACAGCACGTGACATCATGTCATGTGACATCATGTCATGTGACATCATGTCATGTGACATCATGCAACATCACATGACATCATGTGACATCATGCAATGTCACACGATGTCATGCAACAGCACATGACACTGCAATGATGTGAGTACATTGAAGTTGTAGAGGCATCACTTTTTAACAACATCACTAGAAGAGTAGGCTATTTCAATGACATCACAGACTTGTAGTAGAAGAGTGGCCAGTTGTCCTCAGCTTTGACGTTCTCCCTTCTCTTGCGGAGGGTGACAGGTCGCGGCTGTCCCTGCTGAGGTTTTGCACGCAGCCTGGCCCGCCAGTGGAGGAGAGCTTGCTCCAGCATGTTGATCTTACGCTTGGAGAGCGTCTGTGCATGTGTGTGTGTGTGTGTGTGTGTGTGTGTGTGTGTGCATTGACTCATATTGTCAAACTTTTCATGCAACATCTCAATACAAGTAACAAAAGCATACATGTTATATAAACAGGAAGTGCCACGCCCACCTGTACAGCCTTGAGATTGTCTCTGATGTGCATTCTGTCCACGTCTGACTCCGGAACCTACAACAAACAAAACAAGGAAGGGTATGAGGTTTCCATGGTTACATGCAGCCTCGTATCATTCTCAGAAGAATGGAGCTGAAATTAGGAACCAAAAAGCAGTTTTCTGATTGGCTGATTGTTATTCAAACAGAGTGCAATCAAATGGGGCAACATTACTTCTTCATCAGATGTCAAGAACTGCATCAGACCCAGCGGCTGGAGGAAAAAACAAGTACAAACTTTACGTCAAACAGTAGCTGTGTCTACACAAAGAACGTTAATTTGCTCCTGATAGCACACTCACTAACACAACAAACTACTCTCTCTCCCCTTACCAAGACAACCCAATTCATATTTCCGTCTCTCTTTCCTCTTTCCCCTCCTCTCCTTTCCCTCTTTCCCCCCTCTTTTTCCCCCTTCTCCTCCTCTCCCCTCCTCATCCCTCTCCTTTCCTTCTTTCCTCCCTCTTTTTTCCCCCTCCTCTTCCCTCTCCCTCTCCTCTATTCTCCTCTTCTCTCCCTCTCCCTCTTGTCTCCCCTACCACTTACCAGCACTCTGTGTAGTAGTGCATTGGCTGTAGGATTTCCAGTGACCCACAGACCAACTAAATGTCGACTCAGCTGCCTAAAGAATACAAAAATGTACAAAGATATACAAGAATATACAAGAATACAAACAGCCTACACAGGAAATACACATAAAGATACTAGTTGTGTATGCAATGATGGATAGCAGTATACAACAGTATACAAGGATATACAGAGATGAACAGAAATGTACTAAAATATGCAGAGGAGACACAAAGTCTACCATGTAAAACACAATGTGTATGAACAGTGGTATACAATGGTGGGCAGAGATATCCTGACCTGTGTGTGAGGAGACGGTTGTCTAGACTGGAGGTGAAGAGAGCAGTGTGAAGGTGGCGAGGGAGAGCCCCCTCCGCTAGTGCCAGCTCCTGCATTTTGGTCGCGGTCTCCTGGTCTCCTTCCTGGTGGGGAGGAGGGAGGGGAGGGGAGGAGGGAGGGGAGGGAAGAGAGGAAAAAGATGAGAGAAGGGGAGAAAGGGGAGGAGAGAGGGGAGGGAAGAGAGGAAAAAGATGAGAGAAGGGGAGAAAGGGGAGGAGAGAGGGAAGAAGGGGAGGGAGGGGGAAGAGGGGAGAGAGAGGAGAGGAGAGAGGGAGGGGAGAAGTGGGAGAGGTTGAGGTGGGGTGAAAGGGTGGAAGGGAGGGGAGAAGGAAGAGGAGAAGAGAGGAAGGAAAGAAGAGGGGAAGAGAAAGGTGAGGAGAAAAGTGGAATTGTAGGGGAAGGATGTGGATGGTTAACTGGAATGCGAGGGTTTTTCCAGTCCATGAAGAGGAGCCTACTCAAACACATCCTGGTTTACCTCAATGATGGCTTTCATGATGAGGCCGGCTGCCTTCACAATCGCCAGAGAGGGATGCTGCAGAACAGACAACACAAAATGGTGAGCATGACTTCTGGGGATCTTCTTCTTCTGGCCTACCTGAAAGAGCTTGAATAGAGTTCTGCCAAGGCCTGTGGTCAGAGTAAATCAAAATGGTCATTATCAGACAGAGGTCACATGACCAGACAGAGGTCACATGACCAAACAGAGGTCACATGACCAAACAGAGTTCACATGACCAGACAGAGGTCACATGACCAGACAGAGGTCACATGACCAGACAGAGGTCACATGACATCTGCCTCCCATACATCCTTGTTCGCAGACTCTTGCAGAAGTTGGAAAGGTACGGTCATGCTTTGTTTAGCCTCATTCCCAGGCTTTCCCTGGCCAGGTTTTGCAAGTGATCAAAAACTGGAGCCAGGGAACGCCCAATGAGAATATGTTTTGCCTTTTTCTTCTGCAGGTGCTGAGTCAAGGTATTAAACATATGTAGTTATGTGCCACATGGCTATTTCCAATGGGTAGGAAGAAGACTAGCATGGTCACATGACAGTCACATGACAGGAGATTACCTGCAACCAGTTCCAGTACCATGTCAAATTTATCTCCATCAGTCGTCTCACTACAGAGGATAGAATGGGAATGGAACCAGGATGAAATGGGAACTTGGATAATAGACCGGTACAACTCTTAACTACCTGTATGGTGGGCATATGGCAAAAGTGAAGAAGTCCAGTATTGCACTGATTACCAGAGCACCAGTCCCGAGATGCTAGACAATGAAGAGAAGCCATATGAGTCACAGTTTAGTCACATGACGGTCAGAGTTTAGTCGCATGACGGTCACAGTTCAGTCACATGACGGTCACAGTTTAGTCACATGACGGTCAGAGTTTAGTCACATGACGGTCACAGTTCAGTCATATGACGGCCACAGTTCAGTCACATGACGGCCACAGTTTAGTCACATGACGGCCACAGTTTAGTCACATGACGGTCAGAGTTTAGTCACATGACGGTCACAGTTAGTCACATGACGGTCACAGTTCAGTCGCATGACGGTCACAGTTTAGTCACATGACGGTCAAAGTTCAGTCACATGACGGCCACAGTTTAGTCACATGACAGAGTATAGTCACATGACAGTCACAGTTTAGTCACATGACAGAGTATAGTCACATGACAGTCACAGTTTAGTCGCATGACGGTCACAGTTCAGTCGCATGACGGTCACACTTTAGTCACATGACGGTCACAGTATAGTCACATGACAGTCACAGTTTAGTCACATGATGGTCACAGTATAGTCGCATGATATTCACATGATAGTTGCATAATGATACATGATCGTCACATGACCTACGCACCACATGAAACTTGAGTGGCTCCAGGAGCCCGTCGAGAAAGGATTTGCTGGAGAGGAGCGAGCGTTTGTTTGTTTGCTCCTGCCGTAGGTCAAAGTTGTCGTGCATTGGCTGCATGAGGGCACACAAGAAGTCGATGCACGCATGGCTGATGCCGTCGTCCTTCCGTTTCAAGGCTTTCACTACCTTGCGACCCACTGTCTCTCGAAAGCTGAAGTGTGTGTGTGTGTGTGTGTGTGTGTGTGTGTACGTGCTAATAAATACCAGAGCAACATTTTGAACAGTGTTGACCTTAGACTAACTGGGGAGGGGAGAGGGGAGAGGAGGAGAGTGGGGAAAAGAGGAGTAAAGAGAAGAGGAGAAGAGGGGAGGAGAGGAGAACAGGAGGGGAAAGAGAAGGGGAGAAGGGAAAGGGAAAGAGATGAGGTGAGGAAGAGGGGGGGGGGGGGGAGGGGAAGGAGAAGGGGGAAGGGGAGGGAGGGAAAAGGAGAGGGAGGGGAGGGAGGGAAAAGGAGAGGGAGGGGAGGGAAGGGGGGAGGGGGAGGGGGAGGAGAAGAGAGGATAAGATGCTCTCTCACTTTGGGAGAGAGGTGAAAGCCTCGTAGCCGGCCTTGGAGGCCACCAGTCTCCGCAGGGCGTGAAACTGAGCCTCCAGCTCTTCATTTGGCAGTACTGTCTGGTCCCCCTCCTTTAGTAGAAGAGCCTGCAGGGCTCCGTTGATGAGACGCTCCTTGTTCTCCGCAAACAGACCCTGCATGAGTGCATGAAGGAGAGTAGGGAGTGTAGTGTGTATGTGAAGATTTGTGTGTTTCCATAGTAACAAGTGATGGCTGTTGTCCTCACATACCTCATGAGTCACAGCATGGTTCAGTCCACTGTATCCCACGTTAGCGTTGAAACGTTCCACTGCTTGCGAGAACACCACACCTGAAAATAGAGCAATCATTGAGGTAACGTAGTCAAAGAGAGAAAGGAGGTAAAGTCACTGAGAATTGAACCCAGGGCCCCTGAGCTTCGACCACCAGACAATCACCAGCCATCACAATCTTTGGGCCCAGGTTTGACTATCAGCTTTTCTATTTTGTCTCATCGAACATGTGGGTATTTACAGCTGAGCATTTTCAGACACTTGGTACTGGAATGGGACACTTGATATCAGAATGAGACTGGAATGAGATGCTTAGTATAGGAAGGAATGAGACACTTGGGACTGGAATGAGACACTTAGGACTGGAATGAGACACTTGGGACTGGAATGAGACACTTGGGACTGGAATGAGACACTTGGGACTGGAATGGTCTGGTACCTGGAGGGGTGTTGCTAATGTACTTGAGGTACTGGCTCTCCACCTCCTCCTCCACAGGGAGATTGAGGGGTCCCAGCCGCTGGCCACGGTCTGTTCTCTGCATCTTGACACAAATGTCTCTGTTTCCGCTGGCCCTCACCCCATCCAGGATGGAGCAGAGGAGAGCATCTCTGTGAGGGAGGGGAGGAGAGGAGGTTGGGTGAAGGGAAGAAGAGAGAGGGAAGATAATTTGGAAAGAGAGAAGAAGACGAGGAGACAGAAAGCAGAGGACAGAGCAGAGGAAAAAGGGAAAGTTGCTGAACTGCTTCAATTCCAGCTCCAAACTACCGTTACCATAGTTACCGTTCAGTTGCGGCATATCTCCGGACCTGACAGTTGGAGTATTCAATGGAGAAACGCTGAGGGTCGTCAGAGTAACGAATGAGAGCAAATACCTGGAGAGGATGATGGGGGGCATTATTCTCAATCCTCCTTCCCATACCTTGGATTCAGAATCAAACTGCTAACCATGCTCTCCTCCTCTCTTCTCTTTCCCCTTCCCTCCCCTTCACCCAGTGGTTCTCTCTTTAGCTCTTCCTTCTCCTTACCTCTCCTTCGCTTCCTCTCCCACCCCCTCTCTCCTTAATCCCTCTTCCCCTTTCCCTCCCCCACATTCCCTCTTCACTCGTCTCTCTCTCCCTTCTCCCATCCCTTTTCCCATCCCTCCCTCCACCCACCCACCCACAAACAACTTACATCACAGAGTGGTCGGATGGTGGCCACCTGGTATGTGGCTGGGTCTCTCTCAACTATACAGTTCTCTGAGAGAGACATGATTCTGGACACTGGTTCCTATGGAAACCATAACAATGAACCATGGAAATTAGAGATGGGATATGGCGGGCAACAAGGTTAATTTAATTTTGTGCATAAACATATGTGGCAGTCCCGGGTAGAACTCGAATATTATTCCGTCGCGTATTTCAATCGCATCACTGAGTTTGACACGCTATAGCGCTGAGCTTCCGCTAGGGACAGGGCTCATACGTGCTTCGTAGATGTATCAGATATTCATGCATTTACATAGCGTGTATGAGCCCCGCCCTTAGCGGAAGCACAACACTATAGCGCGTCAAACTCAGTGATGCAATCGAAATACATGTACACAACGGAATAATATTCGAGTTCTATCCAGGACTGCCACATATATATTTATACACATCTAAGGGGGTGTGGCTTACTGGGTGTCGGACTGAGTGTTTTTGAACTGTGAATTCCGTCAGAGAGGTGATTGATTCATCGTCACTAAGAGAGGCAAGGCAGTCACAGGCAGTGAACAAAAAGCAAAGATTGCCATTCCATGCTATATACTCACGCCAACAACGCATGCACACATGCACATCCATCCATCCCCACCCACCCACCCCCACACACACACACCACACCTATATTTTCCCAGTCTCTTGTTTGTGAAGTCCATCATGGTGACAGATTCCCTGTGAATACTAGGAGAGGGGAGGGAGGGGAGGGAGGGGAGGGGAGGGAGGGGAGGGGAGGGAGGGGAGGGAGAAAAGGGAGAGAGGAAGGAAAGGGGAGGGAAGGGAGGAGAGAGGGAGGGAAGGAGAAAGGGGAGGAGAGAGGAAGGAGAGGAGGGAGGGAGGGAAGGGTTGAGGGTTAGCATATTGACATACAGCAACTGGTTTTCAGCTGTGCTATAGTTGCATGTTCCAGTATACTAGCATCTGTTGGCTTGGATACTCTACCTGATCTCATAGCCGATATTCAGCCTGGAAGATTGTATGATTGCTTTCATCAGCTCCTCTCTCTGTTCTGTCAGGAACAAGTGCTAGTGGGGAAAAGGGGGCGTGGCAGGATCACATGATGTCACATGATCGAGATAATTACCGATTACATCATCAGACTCACAAGTCTGCCAAATCCACCCACTGCCAGTACAAACGCTCCTGGATGTTCAGCAACCTGCGGGAAAGATAAACAAACGTGCAAACATAGTTGATATTCCCAAACAGCAGCACGTGAATGTGGCTCTGTCTGGAAATTACAACTGATGTTACTCATACCACTAGTCAGATGATTGATCATCGTGGGGACCGTTTGAGACTTATGTTACTCCTAGCAACCCATGATCATACCATTATCACCTCCAGTCATTCTACTTTGTGTTATTGAAGTTCAAGGTTTGGGTTTCTAAGCAACATCAACACACATGCATACAAACACAAACAACCAACCAACCATTTACTAGACTATTGTGTTATCAAAACAGCTTAGTATCCGTTCTTTGTATACCACTGTGCTATACCTTTGCTATGTATTCAACGTCCTTGAAGTCATAGTCCGTTAGCTTTTCTCCAAGTGTGTCTAGTTGGGATACACAGTGCCGACGAACCTGTGAATGAATGAGAGGATGAATGAATGAGGTGGTGAGGGGTGAAGGTGGTGAGGGTGAGGGTGGTGAGGGGTAAGGAAGGTGCAGTGGACAACAGTGCGGTCACACAGGCCTACTAACAGACTGGGAGGTAGGAGGAAGGGAAGGAGGGAGAGAAGGAGGGAAGGAGGGAGAGAGGGAGGGAGAGAGGGAGGGAGAGAGGGAGGGAGGTAGGAGGAAGGAAAGGAGGGAGGGAGGGAGTGAGGGAAGGAGGGAGGTGCACTACTCTGTAACAGTCTACATCACTGTCCCTCTTACCACTAGAAATACTTTGACTCTGCTCTCGCTCCAGTGGTACTTGGCTGCTTCAAACTTCTGCAAAATGTAACGGCAAGTCAACAGATACTCCATGGACACCACCACGAGGACGCTCTCCCCTGTACCTACCTTCTCCTGTTTCGATGCTGCGTTGTCACAAAACAAGGGACTGAACCTCTGTTGGAAGGAAAAAAATCACATGACATTTTGGCAGTGTCACATGACCTTGCATCTAGATCACATGACTTTGGGCCTGTGTCACATGACCTTGGGTCTGGGTCATGTGACCTTGGGTCTGGGTCATGTGACTTTGGGTCTGTGTCACATGACCTTGGGTCTGGGTCATGTGACATCACATGATCCCCTACACTCACCAATGCCTCAGTAAGTACTTCAGGTCTGTAGTCACTTGAGAATGTCATCTGCTGAGTCTTACGCCCTGGAGGTGGAAAAGAAGATTGTGAGTGGTTACACAAAGACAAAACTTCAAGTCTGACTGTTTACTGGATCAAAATATAGATCTACACTGTATATGTATGTGTGGTAAAAGTTCCGCATGTGTATTACCTTTTTTGAGGGAGATGATGAACTCGTTGCTTGCCTTCACGCTTGGCTGGATACCAACAAACTCATTGTAGGCCCACTAATAGAGAGAGGGGTAGGGTAACGGAAAATGTCATACGAGACGCATGTCTCACTTGAGTGATTGAAAAATTTTCAAAACAGGAAATGCACTCAGTGTACTTAATTCAATTTACAATTAGCTTAAGTGCATTCATACCTGGTTAGTAATTTCATGATTGTTAGGGTTGAGGGTCGTGATGGCCTTGGTCCCAATAGCAAACACTCGCTTGTACCTGTAACCATAGCAACCACAGTGCTTCACAATACTGTATATGGTATCCATAGCAACTATACAAAATTGCACACGTATAACAATGCAGACAGTAACAAACTTGTAATATGTTTTCTCTCTAGCATAAATTTACAAAACTTTGCTCCCACTGCACGTTCAGAAAAGGGATTTTGCTAAGGCTTTTTATACTGTATATACGTAGCTGCTAGTAATACCTCTACAGTGAACATGCAATCTGCCTGCTAAATGCTACCGGTATGACTACAGTTATAAATTTCTGCCGATGTCTTGGCTTACAAAGTAATTTGACCCCACAGAAATTCTCCTAGTTTATAATTTGATCAAGGGAGGAGGCAAATTGTTTATATGTCAACATACTAGTTGTAGCCATTTGTGTACTAGTACACTAAAGTTACAAGCCATAACCTTCAAACAGAGGGCCTCATCTCCAGGCTCCTTCCTGCCATAATATGCACATAATGTCAGTATATTACAGCCTGGGAACGAGGCTAGGCTAGGAGAATGGTTGGCCATACATGGTTGTCACTGAGGAATGCAAATTATTGTAGCACACAGTTAGATACTGACCTGCTGACATCTGCCAAACACATTATGGCTTGGTTATAGCTGGTATTAATGCGGGTAAGGTACCGTCAGTTGCAACTTGTTAAATGTTGTCATGACATAATCCATATAAACAGCTTATGGAAGCTAATGTACTGTTGTTAACGGAAATTTGCCTGCTCTGTCTATTAGTAGTCTCACAAGCCAAGACTTGCAATCAGCAACAGAAAGGGTCTGACTCGTGAGACTACTCCATTGGTACGATCACTGAAGCTTGCAGAATACAATAAAAATTTATATAACAGGCTAATGACGTGCAAAGTGTAGACTAAACATCTCTGAAGGTTGCCACAGCTCGTCCCATGTCACATAAGCTAATTAATGCGCTGATCACATTAACCTTACTTTGAGGCCTTTGTCACTGTCCAATTTACCATCATTTTTGCACACTGTACATGATCTAAAACTAGATAGTAGCAAATGTTTGGAATGAGGTTACCGACTCATGGGTCTGACATATCTCCACCAAATAATTGTCAATGCACGGACTACCATGGTGGTACAGGCTCAACTTGAAGCAAGTTGAACGCTGTACCACAGCTTTCTGCTTGTGTACACTGATGATTGTGATAAGAAGCAAGCTTATCCAATAATCTGAGACACGTACACTACACTCACTTTCCTCGCCATGAGTGCTTCGTGCAGTAAAACTTGGCGATATACTCGTCCCCCTGGGCCGACATAATGGCTCAGCTCCCGAATTAGCTGGGAGGATCTTGCATACAAAGCCTTCACAGGGACTCTTCGATGCAAGCACACGCGATCGAGTTTGTCATGTGATTGCCACAGTACAGGACGTGTGAAGATCACGTGATAGCATAGAGGCGGGGCTCGTTTGTGGGCGGAGCTAATTTGAATGACATGCGCAGAACTTAAAAAACATTCGCGCCAAAATAACCGCAAAATGCTGTAAAATTATCGTAATTTTCCGTAAACTAGTGACCCAGTTGTGTGAACGTAGACGCTTGTGCAGCTGCTCAAAATGGCCGTTGTAAGTCAAGTTGGTATCACTGTATATAGATATTAAATTGGCGGGAAGTTTGAAGGTACTTTCGATTTCACAGTGTTTATGTACATAAAAATGTTTTAGAGGGCTCTGTGAAAGCCGTACAGTATGAAGTTCCTTTTGTCTTCTATCAACACAGGCTCTGGCAGAAATGAACCTTGGTGAAGCTACAACCACTAAGGCAAAGGGGAAGGGGGACAGTAAGAAGCGGCTTTCTGTGGAGCGCATCTACCAGCGCAAGACCCAGCTGGAACATGTTCTGCTTCGGCCAGACACCTACATTGGGTCCGTAGAGGAGACCACAGAGAGTATGTGGGTGTTTGATGAGGAGAAGGAGGCCATTGTTCGGAGGCCGACCACCTTTGTGCCTGGGCTGTACAAGATCTTTGATGAAATACTAGGTACATCTGACAGGCAGTCTTTCTCTAGGCTGTTGTTGCGTTTGTCACTGTGTAGTCCATTGTGTCACTGTGTGTCACCTTTCCTTTTCTTCCACTTTCTCTCTCTCCCTTCCTGCCCTCTCTCCCTTGCTGCCCCTCTCCCTCCTTCTCCTCCCTCCTTCTCTCTCCCTCCCTCACTCTCTCTTCCCTCCCTCTCCCTCCCTCTCCCTCCCTCTCTTCCTCCCTCTCTCTTCCTCTCTAGTGAATGCTGCTGATAACAAGCAGAGAGACCCCAGTATGACCACCATCAAGATTGTCATTGATCCGTGAGTCTTGTCTTCACCAGTTATGGGTGCAAATTAGTTTGAGTGTAAATGGGAGGTGAAAATTTGCAGGTGGTAATGTGTTCAACTAAGTGAGGAATTGCTAATGGCAGCCTCATTCCCAGCCCTCGCCCAGCAGCTGTATGAATGCTGTTACTTAGCAAGGTGTCTTGCCTTTGCTCCAAGGCCCTCCTAAAGCTAGGTGTGGGACATTGGTAATTTGTAACCACATCAGAGAGATCCCCTATCCCTACACACACAAGCACACAGCGAGAACAATGTTGTTGTTAGCCCTGATTTTATCTGTAGTGTGCTTCTTGTAGCTGGTATCCACGATTCTTGACTTTCGAATGTTATTTAGAGCATGCTGATTGCCTCCCTCATACATGTGTAACGACCTGAAGGTTTTCAAAAGGATCATCTCACAACAGGGCTTTCATACAATAGCCAAATCACAGTTAGACTGACTGAAAGGTCACTGCTCTCAGTTTTTAACACACAGTTACATTATGTCATTGCCTGTCTAATCTATAACACATTAGTTTGGAGTTGAGCTACAGGACGAAGTGCGTTTCAAAGCTCTAATCTGATTGGTTGGGTTAGGGTTAATTTAGGGTGTTGTTAGGGCAACGGCACATATGCACATATAAATGTGTATAATATTGACCAATAGGGTTAGAGCTTTGAAAAGTACTCAGGATAGCTCGAGCTGAGTCCATATCGTCTCAAGTGTCACACACATGTATGCATGTAAATGCCGTACATGTTCACACACATACGCAGTGAGAACAACATCATCAGTGTCTGGAACAATGGACGTGGGATTCCAGTGGAGATGCACGCGACAGAGAAGATGTATGTCCCCGAGCTCATCTTTGGCACGCTGCTGACCTCCTCCAACTACGATGATGATCAGAAGAAGGTGACGGGAGGAAGGAACGGGTACGGTGCCAAGCTGTGTAACATCTTCAGTACCGATTTCACCATTGAGACGGCCTGCAGTGAATCTGGGAAGGTGTTCAAACAGGTAAATGGATGGAGATTAAATCCTGTTCCTTTTTTAGTATTGGAGAAAATATTTAGAGGTATGGAAAGGAAGGTTAACTTTAAATCTCCCAGTTTTTGTTTGACTTATTTTCCAATGTATGAATACTTGCTTCTTGGATATAAATCTGATGTCATACCCAGGTCTTGTTTGAGGAGGAATTTTTCAGTTTCTTTCTTAGTGGCCTGCGTACAAAGCTTCCATGCTTTTGTTCTATGCACAGCTGTAGATGTAAGGTGGATTATTCTAATTAGAGCCACCCTTGACATTTCCACTATCGTGGATATAAAGTCAAGGTCGAAATGGCAATAGGTAGAACTGATGATGACCACATGAAGTGAATCACTTTCTGTGACTCTGATTGGTCAAAGGCTATCTGATTATAGTCCCTCTTAATTTTCTCAGACGTGGAAGAACAACATGGGTGTCGCTGGTAAGGCCAGCATCAATGCTAGCAAGCAGGATTACACCAAGGTCATCTTCAAGCCAGACCTGGCCAAATTCAAGATGACTCACCTGGACCGGGACACCGTGGCCCTCATGACCAGGAGGGCGTACGACATTGCTGGGTGCACCAAGGGCGTGTCTGTCTATCTCAACGGAAAGAAGCTACCCGTACGTTAGAATTAAGTATACCAGTCTTATAGCCTCATACCCAGGCCACGCAGGAGAAGAGAAACGGCTTTGGTAAACAGCCGTTCCTCTCCTTCCACGCGGCCTGGGTATGAGGCTCTTATTGATCAATATATATCTAATATGTGCCACAAACCACACTTCGTTTCTGATGAGATTCATGAAAAGAATTCTCTTGCTCTCTTTCTCCCTCACATACAGGTGAAGACGTTCAAAGACTACGTGGAGCTCTATCTTCGAGGTCAGAGCAGCGAGGACGAGGATGAGCTACCACGAAAGGTGGTCCATGAGGTTGTGAACCCTCGCTGGGAGGTTGCTGTCACTGCCAGCAATGGCGGGTTCCAACAAGCTAGCTTTATCAACTCCATTGCTACCACAAAGGTAAGGGTATTATTTATAGTAAGGTGTGTGTATGCTGTAGATTGGGAACTTGTCGCATTAGAACTTTATATATTTCGCGTTAAATTTAGGTTATGTTGTTTGTTGCTTTGATGAAAATGTTTTAACTTCCTGATCCGCATTGTCATATTGACATCATACAAATACATGCAGCTCTTGTTTGACTCACTATGTGGAGCTTGCTCAAGCTCACCCCAATAAGCCATGGCCACCACGAACCCCATACCCTATCTTTCTCCCTCTCAGGGTGGCACACACGTGAATTATGTTGTAGACCAGGTGGTCTCAAAGCTGCTGGAGGCGGCCAAGAAAAAGAACAAGGGAGGCATGGATCTCAAGCCGTTCCACATCAAGGGCCACCTCTGGGTGTTTGTCAACTGTCTCATCGAGAACCCCTCCTTTGACTCCCAGACCAAGGAGAATATGACACTGAAAGTGAAGTCGTTCGGCTCCACCTGCACCCTCAGTGAGAAATTCATCAAACAGGTTAGGGTGTAAGGGACGCAGAAACTAAGTAGATTTTCATCTCATATGCAATTGCCATGACTGTCTGCCTGTCATCTCCAGGCTCTGGGATGTGGTGTGATTGAGCGTGTGTTGAGCTGGGCGAGGGTCAAGTCCCAGGCTCAGATTGCCAAGAAACAGCAGGGCTCCAGACACAGCAAGCTGAGGGGAATCCCCAAACTGGACGATGCCAATGAAGCTGGGGGGAAGAATGCTCTTGATTGTACGCTGATTGTTACTGAGGGAGACTCGGCCAAAACTCTGGCTGTCAGCGGCCTTGGGGTGGTCGGCAGGGATTACTACGGGGTGTTCCCACTCAGAGGCAAGCTTCTCAATGTCCGGGAAGCATCACACAACCAGGTAGGTGGTGTCTATGCAAGCTAGACCCTCATTAAAGGAAGTAAACTCTTTTCTAAAGCCTCTCTTCCTATTCACAAATTAAACACTCCATTCCTCCATTCACCCTCTCTTTTCTCTCCTCCCCCTCTCCCTCTCCCCCCTCCTCTCTCCCCGTCCTCCTTCCCTCCTCCCTTTCCTTCCATTCTCCTTAGCTAATAGGCAACGAGGAAATCTCAAACCTGATAAAGATCCTTGGCCTGCAATACGCAAAGAAGTACTCGGACACGGGAGAGCTGAAGTCACTGCGCTACGGCCGACTGATGATCATGGCTGATCAGGACCAGGACGGCTCTCACATCAAAGGACTTGTCATCAACTTTATCCACCACAACTGGCCGAACCTCCTCAGACACAACTTTGTGGAGGAGTTCATCACGCCCATTGTGAAGGTGATTCAGAGGTCATCATGACTCTTAGTTAGCAGTATAGTGTCTTGCTGTGGGTCTCGTGATTCTTAGGTGGTAGGTGTCAGGGGAACGGTGGAATCCCTCTATTCCAAACCCCTGAAAAGGAGGACACCTCTCTAATTAGGGCACTTTTGTGGTCTTAAGGTGTCTGGACTAGCTAGGTTCTGTTGTGTTTGTGTATATCCATTCTAACCTCGTTCCCAGGCTCCCCCGGAATGTGAGTATGTATACGTGAGTATCTTTTCTCACGTGAGCATGATTTACGTAATAGTTATACCATGGTTGCAGGGATTTATCGTCGAAAACCACCCCGAACCCGAGGGTGCAGCCCGAGGGAGAGGGCGTGGTTTTCGAACGATAAATCCCTAGCAACCATGGTATATCTGTTATATATCCTACCTCATTGGTCAATGCGCCATACGTCATCCATAGATACTGCATTCAACCTAGCAACAACTTATAGCAATGGCTTGTCGTTGTTTTAACTTTTGTCTCGGCATGTACGACTGGACTGACTGCCCTGGATGAAACCAGCAGTACGACTGCTAATATGACCACGCCCAACCAGTTGATGAAGTTGCCACACCCTCAATCTCACGACGGTGAACTCCGAACGCTTCATTGACGATGACAAACTCGCTGCGCTTTCGCAGGGTGTAGTTCCAGCCGGTACGGACAAGTGTGCAAGGTGGGCTTTGACCAATTTTGCTGCTTGGATGAACTTTAATAGTAAGCCAAGAGTGACGACCTAAATTATGACCAGGCTACGCTCAACACGCACATTTCTAAGTTCGTGCTAGAAGCACGCGAAAGTCGAATCATTATCTATGGTCGAATTGACTTCTGTCCCCTGAAAACACCACACCAGTTGTTACACTGTATGCGGACTTCTTCAGATTTCTATTAAAACTACTATGATGAATGCTGTGTTATTATGTTGCATCTGTGCATGCATGTATACTGTATAAAAGTAATCTTGTAAATGTCAATTAAAAAGTACATGAAGAGGGGTTTATGAGAGGGGGTTATCACTTTTAACCCACCCCTGTTACCTAGGATACAAGGATGCAGTAGGATATATATGTATATAATTGAAATACGACCAGAGTTTTCAGAACAGAAAGGCAGCGTTTTCCGCGTTGTTCAACCAACTATTTGGTCAATGCTCGGTATGTACATGTATGATATTCGTCCCCTGATAGCTAGATACGTGTAGTAAGTTGCCCACTACCTACCCTCTTTTTCCTGTTCTAACTCTTTGGGTACGCCCACCCCCTTTCTACTCTTGACGCTGCTCATGTGAGAAAACAATACCAGGCTCTCCCCACCTGCACAACTTCAATGTTCGTGTTCCGGAGCGGGGAGCCTGGGAACAAGGCTATATCCATTCAGTCTACACGCAGTGATTGAGGCTAACTGTCTTCAATGTTTGTCCTCAGGTGAGCAAGAACAAGCAGGAGCATGCCTTCTTCAGTCTGCCGGAGTTTGAACGGTGGCGCGCAGAGACGGAGAATGCACACACTTGGAAGGTGAAGTACTATAAGGGTCTTGGAACCAGCACTGGGAAAGAAGCAAAAGAGTACTTCTCTGACATGGATCGCCATCGCATTCCCTTCAAGTACGCTGGAGCAGAAGACGATGATGCAATTCTCCTGGTGAGCTGGAGGGAGGTCTGATAGGGGATTCTAATTGTGTGAAAGAGAATTTGCCTCACCTGGCATGAGTGACAAGCATTTGTCCCTCCCCCATCAGTTGAAGACCTGATGAGGGTTCTCCCAACCATTCTTCCTTGGTTGGACTTCATAGAGTGACATTGTCTTTGTTTTTCTCTGTGGCAGGCATTCAGCAAGAAGTGTGTTGACAGGAGGAAGGAGTGGCTGACCAGCTGGCTGGAGCATAGGAGGGAGAGGAGAATGGAGGGACTGAATGAGGTAGGATGCTTCCTGGCAGGGTACTGTACATGTATGACTAGCCTTACCACGCCTCCCCCATTTTTGCTCTTCAGTTTGCGTACAATACTTTCGGTCATTCCCATATCCCATGGTTCCCCTCTAATCTTCTCCCTTCAATCGTCCCCGCATCTCATGGCTTCCCACTGATCTCCTTCCCTGCAGTCATTCCTGTATGGTGAAAGCACAGACTTCATCACCTATTCTGACTTCATCAACAAGGAACTCATCCTCTTCTCCAACATGGACAATGAACGGTCCATCCCCAGCATGGTCGACGGTGAGTTGGAGCATGACCAGTCGATAGTAGTTACCAGTATGATGATGATGATGTATATATAGGGGTAGAATTCTAAACTATTAACGCAGCTATTTTCTTGTATACACTTGTGTAGCTGTGTATACACGAACAATTAACAAACCACATCTCCCTAAAAAAAGGCCTAGATGTTATGCAAAGTCACCCACAGCGCAGGACGCATTTCGGCTAGTATACCAGGCCTCATCAGCTGTGCTGGAGTGACCACATGCATGTACATATATTTATACAACTGTATTTAAAAGATGCAGAGTTATTTAAGTGTGGTTTTCTTGTCCCAAGTTTGCGTTCTCCTCACATCCTTTGGTTATTCCTGCATTTCTGGTTTAGCTTGTATTGAGCCATCTTTTCTGACTGTACATAGGTCTGAAGCCCGGGCAGCGCAAGGTACTGTACACATGCTTCAAGAGAAACGATAAGAAGGACATCAAGGTGGCCCAGCTGGCTGGATCGGTGGCTGAACACTCGGCTTATCACCATGGAGAGGTGAGTCCAACAGCACACTCGTGTATCTGTACCATAACAACCAAGTGAATATATATGTATATATTATGTACCATAACTTGTATATGTATATTCATTGAGGAATTGTAGGTCAAGTGGGGGAGCACCAATACCATAAGGTATTTTGTTGTTTTCGTATTATGGGGGCAAAATAGCCCCCTCTCTCCCCTTTTCCTCCCTCAACTCTCATTCATTTTCTATGGACAGAATTTACTAGTGCACATCGGGTGTAGCTAGATTCAGAGTTCTAATGTACTCTAGTTGTGTTGTAGGTGAAAATTGAGGTAATGCCAACCAGGGGACAGAAGTGGAAAGAAGCTGTACTAGAGTACACTACAGTAGTTACAGGAGTATGTTCTCACATGCACTATCCAGCAAAGTCTGATGTCAACCATCATCAACCTGGCACAGAACTTTGTGGGTAGCAACAACGTCAACCTCCTGCAACCCATCGGGCAGTTTGGTACTCGGCTGAACGGAGGCAAGGATGCTGCCAGTCCAAGGTGAGGGGAGAGAATGGTGCATAGATAAAGACTACCGTATGAATGTCCCTCCCTTCTGTCTTGCCCTTCCTTTCCTTCCTCCCCTTCCTCCTTTTTTCCTTCTCTCCCTCCCCTTTTCCCTCTCACCTCCTCTCTTCCTCTCTTCCTCTCAGGTACATCTTCACAATGTGTAGCCCCTTGGCTCGCCTGATCTTCCCCACACCAGATGACCACCAGCTCACACACCTGCATGAAGATAACATGCGCATTGAGCCCGAGTGGTACTGCCCCATTCTACCCATGGTGTTGGTGAATGGCAGTGACGGAATCGGGACAGGATACTCGACAACTGTACCAAACTATGACCCACGAGAGATTGTTGGGAACATAAAAAGGATAATGAATGGCCTGGAGCCAACCGAAATGGTGAGATGCTCAGATACAAAGTATGTGAGATACTTACCTTAGTCTTGCGAAAGAGCGCCCATGGGCGGAGCACCTTACAAGCCTGCCAAAGAGAGGGATGGGCACTCTTTCGTGTGTTTCTGCATTTTACCACGAAAGAGCACTCATGTATACATATGCTTACAGCGACTCACTGCCCTCGAATTCGCTGAAGTATTGGACGAACAATAACGTACAACAGAGCCATTGGCCTTGGAAGCTCAACTTCTAACGGCACATAACAGGGTCTGAACAGCAATACGCCACCGTGTGCGTGGTGTAGCTAGCGAACGGGGCTGCATTAGCTACGTCCTTCTACACTCACACACACACACACACACACACACACACACACACACACTGTCTCTCTCTCTCTCACACACTTGACCCATCCAGAAACCATGGTACAAGAACTTCACTGGCACAATAGCTCATGTGGAGCCCCACAAGTACATGGTGTATGGTAGTGTGGCTCGCCTGAGCCCCACCAGCTTGGAGATCACAGAGCTGCCCATCCGCTCCTGGACGCAGGTATACAAGGAGAACGTCCTCGAGCCAATGCTCCATGGAACAGAGAAAGTACAACCCTTCATCACGTATGTACTGTCCTCCCTATCCCATCCCTGGTATACACTCATCACGTATGTACTGTCCTCCCCATCCCATCCCTGGTATACACTCATCACGTATGTACTGTCCTCCCCATCCCATCCCTGGTATACACTCATCACGTATGTACTGTCCTCCCCATCCCATCCCTGGTATACACTCATCACGTATGTACTGTCCTCCCCATCCCATCCCTGGTATACACTCAGAATACACTGGTATTATAGTTGAATTGAGCGTCTTTTGAATTCACATGTACATAATATGATGAATGTAAGTATACGCTGCTTGTAGGTCACTGTGGATCCGTATCACCCCTCTCTCTCCTCTCTTATCTCCCTTTTCCCTCTTCGCTTATCTCTTTGCCACCTCCTCCCTCCTCTTCCCCCTTCTCTCCCCTCACTGTCTCCTTCCTTTTCCTTACCCTCCTCTTCCTCTTCTTTCTCTCTTCTCTTCTCCTTTCTCTTCTTCCTCGTCCATCTCCTCTCCTTCCATCTTTTCCTCCCACTCTTCCCTCCTCCAGTGACTACAAGGAATACCACACGGACACGACAGTCAAGTTTGTGGTGACCCTCTCTCAGGAGAAAATGCAGGAGGCGGAAAGGATTGGCTTCCACAAGAAGTTCAAGCTGGAGAGCTCTCTCAATACCTCCAACATGGTGCGTGGTGATGGTAGGAAGTTTCAGTGTATGGTGTGTACAGACAGTAAACAAGCATACTGAAACCAAAGGCTGTTCAGATGACAGGTGATGTATTTATTAGCTAATTGATTTAGCAAAATAATACATGTTGCAGTCCTGTGTAGAAATTGAAGATTATTCCGCTGCGTATTTCGATCACATCGCAGTGTTCAAAGCTCTGTATTGCTGAACTTCTGTTAAGGGTGGGGCTCATACATGCTTCATAAACCTATTAGATGTTCACGCATCTACGAAGCACGTATGAGCCCCACCCTTAACGGAAGTTCAGTGGTACAGTGCTTCAAACACGGCAATACGATCAAAATACACGACGGAATAATCTTCAATTTCTACACGGGACTGTCATATGGGGGTATGGCACACATTTCACACACACACACACACACACACACACACACACACACATACACACACACACAGGTTCTATTTGACCATGATGGCTGCCTGAAGAAGTACTCTGGTGTGATGGAAGTCCTGCAAGAGTTCTACGAAGTGAGATTGGACGTGTATCGTAAGAGGAAGGAGTGGCTGGAGGGGCACCTGGAGGCGGAGTCTTCTCGACTAAACAATCAGGCTCGTTTCATCATGGAGAAGATTGAAGGAAAGGTTGTTGTTGGTGAGTGAAATGTACTGAGAGTACCTAGATATTGATTAATTGATTGATTGATTGATTGATTGATTGATTGAATGTCTGGCCTTACATGTGCAGGCCTCATTTTTAAGTCATGAAGAGTTGTTTTAACCTTTTAACCATCAGTTGCTTTAACCTCTGTTTCTGCACAGAGAACAAGCGCAAAGTGGAGATCATTGAACAGCTAAAGAGTCGTGGGTATGCCAGTGATCCCGTGAAGGCATGGAAGCAATCCATTTCAGAGCGGGAGGAAGAAGAGGAGGAGGGCAGTGATGAGGAGAGCTCGAGTGCCAATGACCAGGCAGACTATAACTACCTCCTCTCGATGCAGCTGTGGTCACTGACCAGGGAGAAGAAAGATGAACTTCTCAAAAACAGAGAAAAGAAGGTGGGGGAAATGAGAATATAGTGTATCCCTGGGGGAAATCCTGTGTGCTATGAAGTACACAGTTGCATTGAGAATAAGAATGTTTGTGTGTCCCTGGAGTGGTGAGGCTGATCACTGATCCTCCTTCCTTTAGGCAGAGGAGCTAAGGATTTTGAGGCAGAAGACAGTGAAGGACTTGTGGAAGGAGGACTTGGACGCCTTTTTGGAGAAGCTTGATGTGAGATGTTACATGGTTACATAATACATACTCACAAATCTTTAATTATAGTATTGTACTTGTGTTGTTAATATGGGATACAGAAATATGGTTACATAAAATTAATACACAATCACAAATGTGCATGTGTAAGTACAATACCGGCATGCGAACTAGTTCGCTAACGGAAGTGGGCTGACTCGCACAAGACTAGGCACGGACAGCAGCAGGCTAAACCAAGAAAGAGAGTGGGCCCTTGGAGTTTGGTAACTATTTTTGCAGGATGACTATTGTAGCAGTGACGTGTTTCATGGACAAAACTGTCTGTAGAACTACATGCACGTAGATACGAGTCATAAATTTTCATGGGTTAATTTTTCGTGGATCCCACTCGACCGTGAAAAATGCGGAAAAAAAATTCCCGCTATGCAGTATATAGTACAGATTTTATATACAGGTGTGTTTACAATAATAACAACAAAGGACCAATCAGGTGGGATATATACAGGTGACCAGAGATTTATGGCTGTAGTAAACAAACCTCGTCCTCGGGCTATGCCCTCAGACTCGGCCTATACAACACTTACTACTGAGTGAAGCTGCCTGGTAAAAATTAATGAATGTTCAGACAAGTAGAAGTCCCTTCTTGCTCAAGTGTATTTACTAGGTTCCCCATCCATTCATACATACCTGTAGCAAGTGGAGCTCATGGAACGGGAGGAAGCAGCAGTTGGGTCTATGATCACCGTCAAGAAGAAGAAAGGAAAGGGCAAAACCACCGGACGTCAGACAAAACTCACCACCTCTACTGCAGGAGTGTCGACCAACAGTTTTAAGGTCACTCAACCTAGCCCATTTGCTGAAGCAATTGATCCTGTCGTCCCTGAGTTCAATGCCCAGCCAAAGAAGGTCTCAGGTGGGCGTGGGAGAGGGAAGGCTACCAAGATCAAGATGGAAGACAGCAAAGAGGGCATCAAATCACCGGAAAAATCAGCAGCGGTGAAAGCAGTAAAGGATGCTTTCGGTCTCTCTGACGATGAAACCCCACCCCCTAGTCTCTTTGAGCGGCTGAAAGGAAAGGGTAAGCAACAGTCGTTGCTGAAGTTCCAGAAGAAGGTTGATTCTGGACCCTCAGACCTAGATGATGATGATGATGCTTTAATGGAGGTTGAAACCCCTCCCAGAAAGACTGCTGCTAAGAAACATAAAGATGCAAATCAAAAGAAACCTCAAGTAAAGGCCGGAAAAAAACGCTCACAAAAAACTCTTGAGGCATTCATAGACTCCGACGATGATGTCCCCGTGCCCAAAAGAAAGAAAGCCGTCTCCAAACCTGCTGCAAAGTCTGCAAAAGTAAGTATTACAAAGCTAATGGGTGTACACTGTACTGTGATGTGTAACAAGCTCACCCTGGTCCAATCCCTGAGTATAAATCAACAGGGATTATTGTGTCCTGTTTTGTGTTTGAAAGCTTCTACCCACAAAGGAGGTTTGATGTCAGTGACTTGGGGGTGGGACAGTTATGGCAAAATGGGTTACCTACTACACAGTAGTGTAGCATTTTGTTATGTTTCAAGGCTAACCAGTGCTGTGCTTAATTGACTCAGGAATGTAATTAATGACCTAAGATTATCAAGGGTGCATCGACCTGCTCGATGCACCCTTGATAATACTTATTTGATGTTGTGGAATGAAAGCAAGCAAGCTGGCAGTTCTATTTTCATCTCATAACTTGCTATTGAGGTAAAGTATACAGAGCTTGTCTGTTTATTTTCAGCCTGGCCCAAAGAAGGTTGCACCTACAGTGAACATCAGCAGTGACGAGAGTGAGGACGAATTTGTAGAGACAATGAGAAAAGAGCGTCCAATGCGTGCACTGAACAAAGTGAAGTACGTGATTTCAGACGAAGATGACAGTAACAGTGACGACTGGCAGATCTCCAACGGAAGTGACAGTGACTTTTGACCCTAAGCCTTCAATCACCAAGAAGAATGTCAGAGACTACTTTGCATATCTTTGCTATCTTTTATGTTCTATAATCTATGTACATAGCTAGTTTTGGTAATAATAGTTTGAAGTTCCAGTTACATTTATAGATAATCATAACAACTGGGAAAATGAAAAGAGGGCCTACATGTACAAAATATTGCTTCCCTCCCAATTGCAAGGTCCATAAGGTACCCAAGTGGATGTAGCTTGCCAATGAATCTTATTTTAGACAAAGTAACAGTGATGACAGGCAGCAAAATGAAAGTGACAGTGACTCTTGACTTTCAAGTATTAGAGACTACTTTGCTATATGGAATACAGTGGAACCTCTCTAATGTGGACACCCTTTGGATCAAATAATTGTTCTGGTTAGTGAGTTTTCCTTACAGTGAAGTGAATGAGGCCATAATACATCCGTTGCAATGGATGACTTATACCTCATTTGGGCCTACTTTTTCTTTGCCAGGTGTGGTTCATTAATCATTCACACATTGACTCCATTAGGACTGTACTCTGAGTCCCAACTTTATATAAATAAATCCTGAAATAATGGGAGTAGGGATGACGACTGCTATCCTGCAGTCATGTAGTGTGATACAACATCATCTTTGTTTGGATCTTGACTCCCAGTTTCATGTTAGTTGCATGGTCCCTAACAAGCTTTGTGACCACTGCACTCTTTCTGTAATCTTTCATTGATGACCACTAGGGGTCAGGGTGATTCAATGCCAGTTATGGAAGAATTGCATTATGGTGTGTGCCACAGCCAACTTGGTATGTTTTTTTGCACTGAGAACATTGTAGCTAAGACAAGCCTGGGTGAGCAGAGCAGCATTGTTTGGTTATAGCTAAGGCTTCACCAGTGTATGCATAATGCTTGTAACCCTGTGTAACCAGTGTAGTACTACTCGCCAAGTTCTCCCCAGATATAGAATCATATTCGTGCTGTGAGGGTGTTTTTGACTTTATGGGCAGGTGTGTGCACCTGTTACTCTGGGGGTGTGAAAGTGGTTGTTTCTTCAGTGGGACAAGCATGAGCCAGCTTGTAGTGAAAACAGAAAATTGCTGTATGGTATTCCGTATATACATTCTGCCCTATTTGTGTGCAATGCAATATTTCGTCATGTATGCTAACGATAGGTTGGGGTGAGAGAAAGGCGGAACGCCTAGAAACTAATGCAATGGAGATCGTTATGTATCTGAAACAAAGGTGAAAGGTGTACCCATATGTGTGACTTAACAAAAGTAAACTACTTTGCTCGTTTAATGCTTACGGGGGCGATCTGGGAATAACAGGACGTCTACGAAATGGGTCTGGAACTGGAGGTTGATCTTGTCGTGTGTAGGGAGGTTGTGTAGAGGGTCCCAATGAAACAGTCTTCTGGAAAGAAGAATGTAGAGGGCTGTGTGAATGAATGAGGAAATTTTATAACCATTCCACATACGTACATGTACCACTGGCAGTAACAGATGTGTATACCGTAACTCCAACAAATCCAGGTATAGGGCTGGCACCCGACCTTCCGTTTTTTGCGTAGGTCGAGTTACACCTGACTAGGTCACATCAACATTTAGACGTCTATATAGTGTATGTCTGTCACACAAGACTAACTGGTCATCATAAACTGGTTGTGTTACTTTAGCTGTTCGCCCCTCCACTATTGCATCAGTAACTAAAACTATAGCAACAGGTTAGCATTTTTAGTAATTGAAATAAAACTAAAACTAAAACTTATTTCTGAGATGCAAAATAACTAAAACTAAAACTAAAACTTGCTTCTGAGATGCAAAATAACTATAACTAAAACTAAATATTGTTCCAAGACATGAAAGTGGGTGTTATTCTGGGAACGACGCACAACAGTATTTCATATAGCTATGCAGAAAATCTGTTTTAGATGCAAGATTTCCTACAAATCAAAACTAAAACTAAGTCTAAAGTGCCCAACTAAAACTAAAACTAGTCTCATGGATGAAAAAAAACTAAACTAGAACTAAAATAGAAAACTAGCAACTAAAACAACACTAATTCTAGTATGTACTTCATGAGTCTAATAGTGAACTAGAACTCTCTCTTCTTCACAGTGAGGGAGCATCATGGCCACTCATGTCCCACCCCAGCCAGATGCAACCTACTGCTCACAAGCAGCATCTGTTGTCTTGGTAAGTTTATAGCTAGTTTATAGCCAATGGTACATCAGCAGAGCAACACACACACATACCCATGCACACACATCTTACAAACACACCCCTGCACACACATTCTTGCAAACACACATACAGGTTCCTCAGCAAAGGGCGCCAAAGTACAAGTACACTCCCAATGACTACCTGACTTGCACAATCATCACAGCCATACTCTGTGTGCTCTTCTCCCCCCTCAGCATCATGTTCACCATCCCCGCATTCATATTTGCCCGAAAGGTCAGAGTTCACCGACTGTAGGTATATATACCAACATGAATGTTAACCAGGAAGATTGACTGTAAGAATTTTTTAGTCATAACGAGGAAAGTACATAAGTTTATCTCTTGTGCATTGTGCAGTGGAATCCCCTATTCCGGACTTCCTAAGCTGAATTGTGGACTTTGCAATTATCTGTCCGGATAAACATGCAAGGTCCCAAACACTTGCCAATATAAACCTGTACAAATCAGCCCTGATTTACGGACACCTTGATAATTTGTAAAGCGCAGACAGTTTCCCTAGTCCCACCAGTACCTAAACTGTACAAAGTTCACTCAATAATAAGGAGGATGCTAGTCGACTGCTTTTGTAAGATTATGTGCCACCGCCAGTGGATTTAAAGACTGGGTATTTTATTAGCACTCATTCATCGTGCTAGCCTTTCTCGCCATTGTACAGAAATTAATGGAGAGGTCCGAAAATGTGGCCTCTTAGTACACATACCACACCTAATGAAAGTATACCAGGAAGTCCCTGAATTATGGATGCCTCCATATTCCGGACACACAGTGGTGGTCCCAATGGTGTCTGCCTTAGAAGGGTTCCAACTGTAGTTTTTATCCTCCAACCTCAGTTTGTAGTTCTTTCTCTCTTCTTTTGTATATTCTCTAGAGTCGAGCATCATGTGAGATGGGAGATATCAAGTTGGCTAGAAAGCAGGGAATAGTGGCAGCCTACCTTAACATCACTGCCATCTTCTTTGCCCTTGTTGTTTGTGTCATAGCTGTTAATGCAGCTGTTTGGGGCTACGGCCATACCTACGTCCTACAAGAATGTCTTGCTGCAGGTATGTCTCATTCCCAGACCACTCCTAGCCTGGTTTCTATAACAGGTTCATTTTCAAAATAGATACTTTAGCTAGCTACCATCAAGCGTGCTTTCAAGGGAGGCATAAGGTAGATTAACTAATCGTACTTTCATGAAAATAACTGCAGATTTTTTGGTATAAATACCTAATTAGCTATTGAGTTCTTCTCCCTATAGTTCGATCCAGAGGTGAAGACCCAGCATTCACTAACATTTTCCCCTTTGATCCTGGCCACTTTCGTCCTCGATGCCATGTATAATAACACTGGTAGTGGTTGTTGTAAATCTGTGATCGAGGGAACTACTAGCAGTTGTACTCCTTATGACCCCTGAAGCTCAGTAGTAGATTGTTTACTTGGAACTGTACCTGCACATTCCCTGCACCCACACAAGTCATCCTCATGTACATGTAAAGACTGACAATTAGTACATAACAGGAAATACCATCACTGATGGAAGATTCCAAGTTTCTAAGGTATCATACCCTGACCCCCAGTGGTTGGTTATAGTAGCTCATGCACTCCACCAGGCAAGAGGTTGGTCAGTGTATGATCTACTTGGGTTGGTGACTGGCAGATGGGCCTGCAGCAGTATAAGCAAAACCTACTTTTCAAGTATACAAGTACCAATTAAGGAGAGCAATCACTTTTAATGTCAAGAATATTTGAAGCAGCTAAAACTTATATGAGCACAAGCAAATGGTAAAAGTAAAGAAAGTGAAGCTAACCGTGGATTGTGGCTCTTCTACCTTTCACAGCCGGCCATGTGGCGTCATGTGGTTTAAACAATGGACTTGGCATGTCTAGAATGAAGCTAACAAGGCGGCAACTTATGATAAAAGACCATATGAGAACTTATTTTGGTTGTTTTTCAGTATAAACATGACCATGGCACCTTGCATGCTCATGTAAACTGAAGATAATGCATCTCAGCCTGTACCTGTATAGCTTAATATGAGAGGGCTTCATTGCCATAAAAGTCTACCATCAAGCCGCTATACACATGTAGTTGAGTAAAAAACAACAGCAACAAGTGAAGAGTTCTAGGATGGCAGTAAAGTTATTGTGCATGCCACCAGTCATTGGGATCATATTGTCTTGTCCCTCAATGTAAACATGTTTGTATGTCCATGGATTAATTTCTCACTTAATTTGAGTCTCATTCCTCAACATAGCTACATACAGTTCTTAATGTTTGCATGCAAATGGAAGTACAATTAGAGAGGAGAAAACACAACCTGTGTATATAGAAATAAGAGCAAAGGAGGCACACTTTTAAAAATAAAGTGCTAATTAATTTTGTGAGCTTATTAATACACACCATATGATTTAGAATGAAATGACAAAAGTGCCATTTAGTGAGCTTACATCAGATTCAGTGTGTGAAGAATGATTACTAAAATGAAGGCTGTTACACTGTTACATCTCAGCTGCAGGACACATGCTCCCGTTGAACTGGTGAGTTGGATATCTTTCAATTTGCCATACTTTATTGTCGAGCTTGAAATGCTGTACCTTTTTCCAAACTTGAGCTCCAAATTCACGGTACAAAATGATGTTTACTATCGACTGACAACGCATGCAGCCAATGTAGTTTCCACCATAGTTTTTCTGTTTTAGCATGCCAAAGTTGCAGGTTGTATATCGTTTATATCCTTTAGGGGACATGCACTCTTTGTGCATTGCACAATCAACCCAATTGTTTAGGAACTTCTCCTTCATCAGTTTCGTCACCCAAATAAGCATCATCGTTGATTGAATTGTAACTGGCATTGCTTTCACAGCCAGCTGTCTGGTTAAGTTTAAACCAAGATATTTGTACATTTCCGGTGGAGTTACTGAAATTACTGGATGAGAATGTGTAGCAGGAGCCGGAACAAATGGAAACTCCAATAAATGTGGAAGCACATTGTCCTTTGCCGGTTTGAGCATCCTCATGCTGGCGTCACCATACATAATCACATCATACTCTGTTGAAAGTTCATTTATTATGACAGGCTTCCAGGCTTCGTTGAGTGCAAGATCTTTAAAATGCGATGGGTATTTACTGAAAGGGAAAGTACGAACTTCAACATGACAGTACTCTGAGAGATTAATTTTCTGATGTTTAGTCAGGCCAAGGTCATAGACGAAAATCTTGGTATTTGGTATATTCAATTGCACACTATGAATCATGTCTTTAATTTCTTCAAAGTGATTGCTTGAGATGGCAGCAACAACTGCTAGTCTACAGTAAAGATAGTCAATGCATGTGCAAGGCACACCTGTGTTTGGTGTACCACCAACTTGGTCGCACATAACTTCGAGACTTCTTCCATCAAGAAGAGCACAACAATTTACTGATTTATGTTCTGCTGCAGAATTGGTTCTTAAGTCCTAAACGATTGGAAAGAAAAAACATCTTTGTACACTAACAAACAATAATATAATAACTGGCCAATGTAAACACATAAAAGAAACCCAATGACTGAGCTTTAAATTTAGTTTACTGATGCGTGGTGTAGTCACCTGCCTCATGTTACGTACCAGCCATTTTCATGATTTTAGATACAGATTGGGGAGATGCCATTTATCTGCATGCCCTAGGAGACACCATCTCAACGGATTGTTGTAAGGCTACCTCAAAACCCCTCAGTAGTACATGTTCTCCTGCACCATCTGCTGTTCCATGACTGTCATACTAGGCTAATTGGCTCCAGACCTAGTTTTTACAGGTTATATAGCTACCTGCCCTGCTGAAAAATATGCTGTGTTGTGAGTAGTACATAGGTATGGGTTCAATTCCAGTTATGAAGTTACCCAGTGTTGTCGTACTAAGGTTTATGTGCTAATAACTGTGAGAAAGAAATAGCTATTGTGTGGTTTTGCACTGGACTGGCTTCTGTGATAACTTAACACAATCATGAACGGAAGATAAACTTACTAGGAATACGCATGCGCAGAGTATACCTCGCGCAGAAGAATATCCGGAAATATGCAAGTAGATATCCGTTGTAACCACGTGTAGCGTATGGCAAAGCGGTCGTCTGAAGAGTTCCAAGAAATGAGCGAAGTGTCGTGCGAGTCTCCAAACGCAAACATACATGCTGTGGTGGAGTCATTGTCGCTGATGCAGTGTCCCTTTGTTTCCGTGCGCTCTCTAGCACAATCACGCTTGGACTGCTCCTGCTCCATTTCGGCTCTCGCACGATCTTTTTCACACGTCGATCGCCCTCTGGTCGGACCCAGAGGAGGTTGGAAGCTAGTAATTAGCGACGCCGCGTGCGATCACGCAAAGGTAGCAATTAGTGCTATGTGAATGACGTAATCATACGAGCTGCCCAGAGTAAAAACGATTTTCACTACGGCGCCCTCGCTTGTTTGAAACAAAACTCGCTCAGTAGATACTGCTAGGTGAGCTCTAGATCGACCGCTATGGCATTTTATGACGCGCAAAATCTTTCACGGGGATTCCCAAGGAAACACTCAAATGCTTTGCGTATAAGGAAGAGCTATAGTGGTCGATCTAGAGCTCACCTAGCAGCATCCACTGAGCGAGTTTTGTTTCAAACAACCGAGGGCGCCGTAGTGTAAATCGATTTCACCTTTTACTATGGGCCTCAATGGCAGCTCATATGATTACGTCATCACGTAGCACTAATTGCATGATCGCGCGCGTCGCTAATTACTAGCTTCCAACCTCCTCTGGGTCGGACCAGTATATACCACGTGGCTAGTAGTCTGGTGACGAGACTACAGAAACCGCGCCCACGCAATTAAAGTGTGACCGCTATTATACATACATACAAACGCGTGAACTGACTACACTGCACGATTAGTAGCCTCGCGCTAAGGCGCTCGGCAACAAGCTGATTGTACTTGAATTAGACTTAATTGCACCAATATTGTGTCAGCACGGCCTAAAATTATGGGCTAGTTAATTAAATCCGGTAGGTTTAATAGTTGCAAATGTTATGGCTTTGGGCTCTACTACTACTGCCTACCCAGGCTATGATTGTGCTAAGTAGAGACCACATTCAATTGGCAATTTGGCCCCCCAAATGGCCTCAGAAGTGATCTCTAATTTACAAAAATTTCCATGCTCCCAGATCCCTCTATATATCTGATTGGCTTACACATGCACTCTTCTATACTGCCACGTGCTCCACACACAAATTTTTGGGCCTTGATTGTGTGTTGATGCCTACCATGATCAAGAGTCTACTCTCTGACTTACACAACACCTATAGGAATAAAGTGGAATTGGGATCATTATCATTCCAAAAGAAGGCCCAATTATCAAGAAATCCAAAGTGTTAATCATGCGGAATGTATTAACAATCCAAACTAACGTATATATATGAAGGATCAAAGATGGATCAGTTGTAATTTATCCACAGATTCATGGTAGCAAAGGGGCACATTACCTTTTCCAAAGTTCGCTATTGAATTGACTTAGAAAATGGATACAAAGAGAACTATTGCATGAACAAAGGCTCATGCACACAAGCTACTGGTATTTTTTCAAGTCTGTACTAATCGCAACAAAACAAAACGATGCTAATTTTCTTCATCTGAAAGGCTTTCTTGACTTATCCCTGTACCCAGACTTGCATACAGAAATGATCATTGACCCATAGCATTTTTAGCACCTGCACAGCAAAGATAACAGGATTTGGGTGATCAGTTCAGTTCAGTAAATTTATGTTCTTTTTACAGGATTGTTACATCAGCTAAAAGCTGGTCTTCAGTAGCGTCCTGTGTTACATACAAAACAAAGTTACAACTGAGCTAGCAGAACAACAATAAATACAAACAATAACGACAATGTAACAAGAGAACCGGTTAAATAAAAACTGATAAAGAGTTAGTGATGAAAAAGTTCTCATCCTCACATGAATCCTTCTCCGTGTAGTTTCATATACTGATATAGCTCAAACTCTAAAACCAGTAAATAGATTGATATACATGTAGCTAAATTGCTGCACGTATAGTTGCGGTCCAAAATAATATTGCTATTAAACTCGCTATAGCATACTGCATATGTCAGGCCGGCAGCATATAGCTTTAATATACTGGGGAGTGATGTAAATCCTAGCTACCATGCATGCATGACCACAGATATAAACTGCAGTCATGCGATCTAAGTCGAGACCTACCATTGGCTTTTGCATTTTTCTGGCTCCTTCTCCCATCTCGGTGTACACATATCGGTGAGTGAGCACAAAACACATACACGCGAACAGCAGCAGTGATGCAACACGCACGATGATACCGCAACGAACGCCCATATTTTCGTAGCTTCTCATGAACGTCACTGTCACTGGAACAAGTACAATGCACGTGGAATGATGATTAACTAATCTGCAGCTTGATGGCGCACAGACCGATAATTTTATAATTAGATCCTGCTGAATATGACACCACTGGCAAGTAGCATGTAGCTACCATCTTGAGACTCTCCACTTTATGGCTGTTGAAACGTTACTCACTCTTGTCAGTGGCGTAGCCAGGCTGGGGCACACTGGGGCACGTGCCCTAGCAACTAGAGGCCGTGCCCCACCAGTGCAGGTACGCAAGCGAATTATCGGCGCTGATAGTATCGTTGTCGATCGTGAATCGGGCGCTAAACGGTCTTGAAATCGAACGGCGCAGTATCGCTATGTCCATATCCGCAGAATTATGAGTCTCATACGCTCACCGTACAACGTAGTGTGCCCATGCTGTGCCCTAGCATCGGCGATGTCCTGGCTACGCCACTGACTCTTGTGCTTGTGCATTTACTTGTGCTCGTGAAGTTATGTTCTATCACCCATGACAATAAGTTAGCTACTCCTCACTTGCTGTGCTATTGTGGTTGCACATTAGCTCTCATTTAATGTTAATAAGTTATGTCTTGAATACTGCTTCTATCAGCAAATGGATATAAAGTATTCTGGGTGTGATCTAGCTCACACAAATGACATGGGGGGACTAGCTAATGTTTTAAACGGCAGTTTCAAATTCCATCGGTACACCTTTCTGTCGTCAGCACCCTGAATGGAAGAGTACAGGAGGTAAAGTGATAGTATGATCAGCTACATGCATAAATATTATAATATAAGCATAAATATGCATACACAATACTGAACATTCACACAACTTATACCATAACTGCCACCTAGGATGGGAAAATCACATACTAGCTATATACTGTCGGGTAGTAAATCCCCAGAGATAGCCCAATTGAGATGACACCTACACCCAGGACGTAGGCAATTTTGGCAATGGTGAAACCCAGCGCTATATTGGCGTACTCCTTTGCAGCAGAATAGTCTCCTCTCTCGTTGTGGTCCTTGCTCTGTGTGAAAACCATGGTTACTGTAGTGTATAGTTTCCCTAACAAAAACTTGGCAAAAACTTACAACGCTAGACTGCACTTCTTATTTTAGCAGCACATATATAATTATAGTTCAAGGGGGTGTTGGGGTGTGGTGATGTATTTATCTTCCTTAAGTTTAGGCTCATTAAAATAAATCTTCTGGTATGTAACTACTGTACTAAAGCATGTGCTGCTTCTGTTTAGTGTAGCTGTACTATACTGCCATTGAATGCTCCACTGTCCTCATTGCAACCATCACCTGCTGATGCCTTCTTTATGTTTGATTTTGCTTGACCCAGCACTAGTAGTTAAGTTAAATGCAACTTAAACTAAGTTCTCAGAGGGGCATTAGCTACTGCAAGCTAGCTTATTCAGGCACAAGATATACCCATGCAGTGACCTGACAGTCTTGGTTTACTCATAGCTTGGTATTGTGCAGCAAGATGTTACCTGTTCACTTTGTTTAACAGTTTCTTTAAGTGCCCATACACGAGGCAACAAATTGTTGCCAGTGACTGTTGCTTGTGACAATGTTGGGCACTATACAACATTGTTGCCAGTGACTGTTGCTGGTGACAATGTTGGGCACTATACAACATTGTTGCCAGTGACTGTTGCCGGTGACAATGTTGGGCACTATACAACATTGTTGCCAGTGACTGTTGCTGGTGACAATGTTGGGCACTATATATATCACTGTAAAAAAAATAGGTTACTTCAACCATATTTGTAGGTTATCTCAGTTGCACCAGAGTGGTATGATTATCAGAAGTCCGAGGAATGCTTCTAAAATAGTTTTCTTGAAGTTCCACTCAAGAGCTTCTTTTGTAGTTTCTTCTATCAGAAGTCCTATTTGGCTGCATTACTGGCACTTCTACCAAAACTATGTAAGCAAGCCCTTTCCAGAAATGCTAATTGATAGGTGTTCTAAAAACAAGACTGGTTTAATTAAAGAAGAAGCTTCCAACATTTTCATTTCAAGGTCTTCAGAAGACCTGTTTGGAAGCATTCCTTGAACTTCATGATGTGTACACCGTACACATGCAACTGAGATAGTATGGTTGCTTTACAGTGATTGTTGCCAGTTACTGTTGCCAGTGACAATGTTGGGCACTATACAACATTGTTGCCGGTGACAATGTTGGGCACTATACAACATTGTTGCCAGTGACTGTTGCCGGTGACAATGTTGGGCACTATACAACATTGTTGCCGGTGACAATGTTGGGCACTATACAACATTGTTGCCGGTGACAATGTTGGGCACTATACAACATTGTTGCCGGTGACAATGTTGGGCACTATACAACATTGTTGCCGGTGACTGTTGCCGGTGACAATGTTGGGCACTATACAACATTGTTGCCGGTGACTGTTGCCGGTGACAATGTTGGGCACTATACAACATTGTTGCCGGTGACTGTTGCCGGTGACAATGTTGGGCACTATACAGCAACATTGTTACTTGCATGTAGCAAGCTATACGAATGTATTTTCCATTCATATGATCATGTATAGTGCATCATCAATCATGGGATGCAGTGCCACGTGTCTATATGTGTAACTGTTGCCAGTGAATAGACTGGCCGTCTAATCACCAGTAACAGTTGCCAGCAACACCCATACACACGGAACACCGCACCATAACACGAGGCAACAGTGTTGCTGGGAGCAGTTGCTGGCACTGACAATCTTGTCTTGTATATGGAGCACTTTATACTGTGTTCCTCAATCTGTGGAGGACTTGCTTTATCATAATCCCACATGTATCTAAAATAAGATGTTCCTTACAGTACTGAACTGTGGTAATTAATATACCTTCTGGGAAAAGGCAACGGCTGGAATACCAAACACAAGGGAAGTAATATTTATTAGACAGAAGATGGTGGCGGTGACCACTGCTATAGTTTCAAAGGTGTGTGGTCCAGGGTAGTCAGGTTGGGAATCAGGTTGGGAATCAGGAGGGGCAGTTGGCTGGGATGAAATGGATGTGAGTAAATAAATAAATAAATAAATAAATAAATAAATAAATAAATAAACAATAATCTACACTCACTCCCATCTGAGCATCTAGGGTAGTAGCTATGTCACTTTAGTATTGGAGATCAAAAAGAGGTCTATACTTGTACATGCACATATAGTCTAGCGTATTCTTTGCATCACACTATAGAAATGTACCGTATATGGCATTGTCTGTACACCTGGCTGGACTCCTGGCTGTTGAGTGTACATATACTGGGGATGGCCAACTTGCTGGACATGCTGAACTGGATAAAAACCCTGCTGGTTCTTTATCACTTCGCTATATGGTGGTGGAGCAGGTGTGGTCAATGCTAGCCCAGGGAGGACACCTGTATGTTTGAAAACAACAGTGAATCACCTTACTAATGAGTGAGACAGGTGGTCACTGAACTCATGTGGACTTGAGTACTGCAGGTAAATATGAGCTATGGGTCGATAACTAATATGTAGCTAAGCTCATTTTTGTGTTCTGAATGTTAAATTAGCTACAGCTTTTTTGAAGGGTAGCTATGTGACCAACTTACTACATACAGCAGCAGCCTGGGGCTGTGGCAGTGCCAGGTCTATGTATAGCAGGTAAGGCAGCTATCTGCTGAGCAATCACAAATCTAAATCTGATTGGTTGAAGGCCATGTGACTAAATGACATACATGTTTACCTGTGACAGCAGCCTGATACTGTAGCTCTGTAGGCTGCTGTGGCTGTGCCTGGGGCTCTGTGGATTGGGGTGGTGGCTGTGCCTGGGGCTGTGTGGGTTGGGATGGTGGGGATGGGGGCAGTTCACGTTGAGGGGGGAGGACATCAGAAGGACTAGGTTCTAAGGTTGATTGTGGCCACTGGTCTGCAGGAAGGAACGTATAGTTAATACAGTCATTCATAGCCCTCTGAAATGTGAACAACAACAACAATGTGAACAACAACAACAATGTGATTAACCCGTGTCTCCAGGGTGATTAAGCAGCTGGGAGTAGTCACAATTGCTCATGGCTTTGCTCTAGTCCTTGGATACCAAGATTGTGGCTTCTGTTCCAGAGAATGGAATATGGAAAGTGTCAATAGACACATAGGTAAACAAAGCATTTTAATTTATGCAGTAAAAGATAACCTAGCAAGTTCAAAAAGGATATGAATGGTAACTAAACATGAGGTGCCTTTTTATGCACGTGCACACTGAGAACCACAACACACCACAAAGTCAAACTATTATGTATTAGAAATGTAGGATGTAGCTGATCTGAGAACTCAGTTTCCTACTCTTGACAAACAGAAAGTGAGAATAATTAGGTCCCATATGCATGTACAGTGGAACCCCTCTATAACGGACACCATTGGGAACCAACATTTTGGCCGTTCAGGCCTGTAGCCAGGATTTTTAGAAGGGGGTTTACATGTGTGTCAGATGTGAATGTATACATGCATAAGTATGCAAAACTAGGGGGGTCTGGGGGCATGCTCCTCCAGGAAAATTTTAGAAATTAGATGCTGTGAGATTGCTTCTGAGGCCATTTTGGGACAGAAGCAGAGCCGTAGTAGCTACATGGCTCGCGGAGTATTGCATCCAATTTTTGGCTGTCCACGTATGCATTTGCTAAGCCAGCTGACTTCGAATTTCCAAGAGAGAAGGTACTAAGGTTGGCAGAACAGCAGGTGGGGTGACATCACTAGGAAGACAACTGGTGAACTCTCGAGCGCCCGAAATATTAATAGCGATTTTATTTACGCGCATATTTACGCGCGTCTTCTCATCGCAGCGGCGTAAACAGCTTACACGCATGTTCCGCGCTGGTCCTCCATGAACAAACTTGTTTGGACGGCGGTGATTCTCAATAGCATCGAGGCTACTGGACCAATTTCAAACGGTAGGGCACTCAAATTGTACAGTTAAGCGGTGTATATAAAATCTTTTGGAGGCCAAAAGGGGGGTTCGAGCGAACCCCCTCGAACCCCCCCTGCCTACGGGCCTGCCGTTGTAGCGAGGTGTCCGTAACTCAGGGGCTTCCGGTATATTTCCGGTAGGCGTGGTATGCGTAATCGGGCTGTGAGCACGACGTGGCTGCGTTTTCAGAGCTTTCCTTTGCTGTACGCTGGCAGGGAAGGCTAAGCAGAGGCCAGTACTATGAGTAACGGTGCTAATCTAATGTCAAGTTGTTAACTACAGCAGCGATGGTGTACAATCTTGCGGAAAAGGTCGACAAGTGTCCGCTAAATCGGCGTCGTTAAGTATTGTTTGCGTACAATTGGGACCTCGAAAACTGGCCGTTGTACGGAGTAGAGAGGTGGCCGCGAAACAGGGTCGTATAGACATTGACGTAAATTTAGGTACTGGTTGCACGCACTAACGTGGCACGGATTTACGTACGCCTTGCCACGTGTAATACATGGCACGGTTTTACGTCTCTCCCGCCACATTTATACATGGCAGCGGTTTACGTAAGACGTAAATTAGTGCCATAATAATGCTCGTGATACTCCGCTCATGGCATTTTTTTACGTAAGACGTAAATCCGTGCCATATCAGTACGCTCTCCATCCGAGGCAACTATATACGTATATACCTTTACGTGTCTTGCTATAGCTTCATCACAATGGATACTGTATTTATAAATATTCATGACTTGTAAGCATTTTAATTTTATTATACTGATTGATGATAAAAATTATAATCACGGTATGTATGAATCATTCATATTCTTGATGAAATGTTAATGGTTAGATTGATTATTCATGGTGGTCTTGATGAAATGATCCAAAAATCACAATAAATGGAGTAATAAATAATGTCGGATCAATAATATAGCGGGATATAATATGGTAAATAGCAGCAGCTTGATAAATGGATGATAATGAAATTTTAAAACCAAACCAGCAACAATGAGAAACTGTAGGTATATAAAAGAACTATATACTTGAAACCACAGAAGTTAGCTAGTCCAGAAAACGCACGTCCTCATCGTCTACAGAGAACTCCAAATCATAATTGTCATAGGAGAAGTGGGCAGTGCATTTCTGTTCAGATGGATTGTAGTGTGTGATCTTTCCCTTAAACCACTGCAACTTACCAGTGTCTTCCATAAAGAATTTCATTTTTATGCTGCGCCCCACATAAGACGTCACTCCCTGGCTGTGGTGTGAAGGAGTGTCAGTAAAGTCTGAAGTGTGGTTGTGTTCTCTTCTTTGCGTGGGATGTGGAACTATTGGAAGATCTAGAATAATAAAATATAATGATTAAGCAGATAATCAGGCCCCTTAACTATGTTCCATTCTAGTTGAGTACAACTTCAGGCACATCACAATAATATTAATACGTATTCACACTATGTGCGGATTTAGTCCCAGTTTATAATTATCATTTGAAATATGCCCCATACAATGTCTGGAGCCTAGCTTTGCAGAAGCTTGTGTTGAAAGTGTGATTTAGACCTGCTTTATAGAATTATAGCTAGGTACATCTCTTAGCTATGTTGGCATGAAGGGTCAAGTGTCCGTTTTTGTGATTTTGGTATACAGATCACGCTACTAACTGCACACATACTGTGTTTCAACTTACTTTCTCTTAATTCCAGCAAAATGGATCTCTTTGTCTGGTGGTGCCAACATACACTCTTTATCTTTTGTGGATGACTTTTGAAGACGCTGCTTCTGTCTTACTTCTGCAGAAAGGGCGGGACCACTCCCCCCCTAAGGTTTGCTTTGAGGAGCCCAGCTTTTGGTTGGCACATAGTGCTATGGGCATTCACAGTGCTATAAATATTCAAATTACTAAACAAATTGGGGGTGGGGCTCAATGGGTGGAGTTATCATATTAACTAACCAGAAGGGAGACAAGAAGGCAGCACTTAAGCAGCCTCACGGAAATGGTCATGGTTTATCTCTGCCTTTCTCCAAAACTTTCCTGGTAGAAAATCCCGCCAGATATACTTTTGCCGCAAGAATAGTAGCCCCACCCTTACGCTTACCGCCGAATAGCAGCATAGCAGCCCCACCCAGTATTTGCATTTATAGCCCCACCCTCGCTTTCACGGCAAAACTCGGTTAACGTATAAAGGGGCCGAATGTGAAGTTGCTATTGATATGGCACTGATTTACGTCGTACATAAAAAGTTGCCTCGTGTGTGATACCTGGGTAGATATTACATGGCAGCGATTTACGTACGACGTAAATCAACGCCATGTATCAGACGTGGCACGGGAGACGTAAAGACTTGCCATGTATACACGAGGCACTCCATACGTATTTCGATGCCATGTATCACACGTGGCATTTTTAGTGAATTTACGTCAAGTTCTGAACGACGCACACCAACTAGGATACACAATTTTCACATTGTGGTGAAAATGTGACTGACTGCTATGTAGCGGATCACTTTCTGTTTGGCTGCTTTACATTCTATATTTGTAGATCAAGAACCTCCCCCGCAATAGTGCGTAGACGTGTACTTGCTAATCGCAGCTGCGCTATAAAGTGAATGTGTGAGGCGTAATACAGGGGCGGATCTAGAGATGCCCGCTCGGCTTCGCGCTCGCTCCCTCCCGCCCCTGGTATATAATAGATCGCTGATAGCTCACTGCACAAGGTAACAACTAAACTATAAAGTTGAATGCTTGTACGTGTACCATTGATTTATTGAACGGCACGCGCGGCTTTGCCGCGTGTAATTTACCCGCGCTGTTATCCCATGGATAATATAGTACACGTGTACTATATTATCCATGGTTATCCCAAATTGGACTCGAAACAGTGCAATTACTGGTTCAGTTGCGTTATAATTCATGCTGTGCAACAATGGTGATGATACATACCTTCACACAGTGGCTTTTCAGTCTAGTTTCTCCTCCAATGCGTTAGGTCGCTCTAAATTGAAATTATAACTTGTGGTCCTAAAGTCTACCTACTGGACGTGGGCGAATGATAATAATTCATCACCGGATTTTCTAGCTATTGTACAGCCTTCACTTTGCCCTTCGCTCAGAGCAAAGTACACAAGCACTAATCCCAAAATCACGTAATTCCATGTACAAGGCTCCAAAAGACCAAGCTTATCTGTAAACACCCAACATTCGGGCGGTGCCGTACACTACACACAACTGCAAAACCCGTGCACGTCATTGAATTTATACGCATGGTTACTGTAGTGTATAGTTTCCATGAATATAACAAAAACTCGTACCCAGGCTCCTCCCCTGCCATCTCACCTGTTTCAACCACTTCCAACGGAACATAAAGCAACAACCATTGTATACCTAGTTTACACACTAGTGAAGTTTGTACCAACAAGCCTGGGAAATTGATGCTAGATGACAGTGACACAAGACAGTGGCTCTTCTCCCGCTCTAATTCACCTTCATGTCTACAATTCATGTTCTAATTATGATCACAGGAAGGCTAGATATTCATGCAAACAATCTTTGAGAGCGCACAACTTCAATCATACTATTTACAATGTTTTGTCTCGGAGGACCTTTTTCAGGCATACAATGCTAGACACTCTCAGTACGAAACAGTAGCAAGTTTTGTAATGCACATAATCTTGCACAAGCTGCATACATATAACTGAACATGATGACCACTAAAATGACATCACTGAGTCTGTTACAAAGCTGTTTTGAGTTGCAAATTCCATGGACACACCTTTTTCTCATGAGCAATCTAGAAGGATAAAATGTAAAAGGTCCTTCGGAACATTAGCAGTAACACAGATATGCACACAAATAGTGACAACTTACACGAATAAGAGCGAGTACACAAATGCTGGTAGTGAAGCCCCAGCGACATCCCAATGCCAAAGACGGCTCCACCCAGGACATAGATTATGTTGACAATCATGAGACTCAGCGCCACATTGGCATACTTCTTGGCAGCAGGGTAGTCTCCTCTGTACTTGTGTTCCTTGCTCTGTGTGGATGATGGAGTTAGTTTGTAGGAACTACATTAATGGTGCAGTAAGACAGAATGTGACAAACATAGTGAAACAAAAATTACTACCTGGAGCAGGTGTTGTCTGAGATTAGATGCAACGACATTTTGTTGGTATGAGGTGAAAATAGAGGAAAGTAAAAAATCCCAGCGGACACCAGGAATCAAACCTGGGGCTCCTGACTTGAGCCACCAGTGTTTGACTACTACCTCTATTTGTACTGCACATATGCATAATACTGAACGCCTCAGTCGTACACCTGGCAGCCACTCAGAACTCACTATCCTCTATTTTTGTAAAGTGTCTTTACTCCCAGCTGAGGCAAAAGTCTCATTTTAGGATTCATTAATACATGGCCTACTTCTTTAGGCTAGCTCCAAATATGGTCCATTTTTACATAAGCTGAAATTATATATAGTAGCTACACACAATATACAAATTCAAGCTGCAAATTTTGCTATACCTGGCCAGAAAATATTATAACTGGGATACCAAACACGAGGGATGTGAGATTCAGCAGAGCCAAGATGGTGGTACTGATGACCGATAGGATGAGGAAGTCATGTGGTCCAGGGTAGTTGGGTCGGGGGATGGCAACTGGCTGGAATGGAGTCTGGACCTGAGTGGAACAAAATAGGGACAGAGTTAGAGTTAAATGTACAGTACCAATTTGGTAGCCTCGTTCCCAGGCCCCGCCCAGCTTTCCGTCACTTGCAGTACGGTTAAGCCGTACTGCAAGCAACGGAAAGCTGGGAGGGGCCTGGGAACGAGGCTAGCTATACACAACACTGGCTTGACTAAAACAACCTATACTGAAGGTCACACTGTGGGACTGTACCATATATGGTGCTGTCTGTACGACCGGCTGGACTCCTGGCTGTTGAGGGTACATATACTGGGGATGGCCAAGTTGTTGGACATGCTGAACTGGATAAGCACCTTGTTGGGGCAGGTACTGAACTGGCTGCTGTGGCTGGTTTTTGGTCACTTCGCTATATGCTGGTGGAGCAGATATTGTCAGTGCTGGCCCAGGAGAGACGCCTACAGTTGAAAATAAGTTGCTAATATCAGTGGGTGTTAATCATCCCACACTCTGGGGGAAAATAGTCTCTTGGAAAAGTTTCATGAATCTGTTCAATAAGTATTACACGAGTTTCTGTGCAATACGGGAAAATATTGCATGAGCGAAGGGAGTATACTTTCACCATCAGTAGCTACTACTCTCTGACTTGTGCAAGATTTGTTCTATACATGTATTGATATAAATATGTATTCAATCATGGTCAAAATTGCCTGCCAACAGATGAGCAGTGTTTACAGTACAATGTATACTGCATATGTAGAGCCTAAAGTTGCATGTGTATCAACTATATACATGTAAAGCCTATGCAGCACATTATTTTAACAACCTTTGAAAAAAGTACAGCAACTCTATAACTCTATGCACACCTAGAATGTAGAATAATAGACCTTATTCTATACTCGAGGTGTGTATGGTAACCTTATTTCATGCTATTGCCAGGAAGGTTGAGAAGATCATCCTTGGATTCCCACTTAACAAAGACATACAAAACAAGAGCTGTGTTTGGCAATGTTATTCCAAACTTCCTATATTGTATGACTTCATTTTAGGTAAAGTATCTGCTGAGTAATCACAAATCTGATTAGTTGAAGGTCATGTGACCAAATTATACACGGCTTACCTGTGAAAGCAGTCTGATGCCATGGCTCTGCAGGCTGCTGTGGCTGTTCATGGGCCTGTGTGGATTGAGGTGGTGGCTGTGCCTGGGCCTGTGTGGATTGAGGTGGTGGCTGTGCCTGGGCCTGTGTGGATTGAGGTGGTGACTGTGCCTGGGGCTGTGTGGATTGAGGAGGTGGCTGTGCCTGGGCCTGTGTGGATTGAGGTGGTGACTGTGCCTGGGGCTGTGTGGATTGAGGAGGTGGCTCTTCCTGGGCCTGTGTGGATTGAGGTGGTGGCTGTGCCTGGGCCTGTGTGGGTTGAGGTGGTGGCTGTGCCTGGAGCTGTGTGGATTGAGGAGGTGGCTGTTCCTGGGCCTGTGTGGATTGAGGTGGTGGCTGTGCCTGGGGCTGTGTGGATTGAGGTGGTGGCTGTTCCTGGAGCTGTATGGATTGAGGTAGTGGCTGTGCCTGGAGCTGTGTGGATTGAGGTGGTGGCTGGGGTTGTGTTATTTGGGGTTGTGGGGAAGCAGGCAGTTCAGGAGGTGGGGAAGGGGGAAGTTCAGGTTGAGGGGGAAGAACCTCAGGAGCACTAGGCTCTAGGGGTAATGGTGGCTGTTGGTCTGTAGGAAGAAGTCATTAATTCATACCACTCTTAATATGGTTATCCTCAGTGAGAATTTATGTTGTCTGAAGCTAGCATTACTCACCCCCAGTAGTTGTGTCTCCAGTGGGTGACGCCAACGGTGAGGACATGACTGCACTCTAATGATAATCAGGACAATATAATAACATAACATTAAACCTTATAGAGAAATGTACGCATCATCACAAGTGGTTAGGATACCAAGACCAGTACAATAGCTACAAGATTTAAACCTGCTGCAGTATCCTGAGCAATACTGTGGGTGTAGCTAGATAATGGCCTGATGGTTTCCAAATGGCATAGAATTCGCCAGGGTAAAGTGGACTATATGTATGTAGCTCACACTGTCTTTGTTAGGCCCACCCCAGGCTATGGATGGGGCATGTGGCTCTCCTCACACGACCAATGAGGGCTACTTGCTGCATTAAACAACGTTGCCTTGTACATTCTAACGGGAACCCAAGGTAGCTACTTGTTCACCATTTTTTTCAGAGTTTCGTCATGAAAGAAATAGTAATAATAAGCCTTGGATCCACCTACTTTGACAGATCAAATTTTACTTTCAATGGTGCTACATCTAGATCTGCTCTGCATTTAACAAAATTAATGTACTGTGCTATTTGTCCTCTTCAAATTTTGTTGATATCATAGCTATCAACATGAATTTTGCTATACATATTTCTTTTGTTTCCTCATATTTCATTGTCTTGGAAATACATACTTTTCTGCTTACTCGATACTATGTTCTTTTGCACTTCATATTGTATTGTACTTCTAGTTACTTACTGAAAATATGTCTTGGATATCAGAAACTGCCCAGACTTAACGTTCACAGTAATGTAATCCTGTTACAAAATTCTATCCTATTTTGTGTTGAGTTATTACTATTTCTACTACAGCCTATCACTGTATTATTTGTACACTTACTTTCACTGGATGTTCGTGCTTCGTCCTGTACTACTCGAGAGCTTTCTCTTGACCAATTACGAAATTCCTAACTCTCATGACGTAATAAGCACTTCCGTCCATAAACACAGCTTGCTGGTTGTTCTGTACAACTTCTGAGGGGGTTGTCTACCTGTCTACCACTAGTGACTCTGTGCACAGCCGGATCGAGTTAGAATCGTAAGTACTACACAATTGGTATGACAAAAACAAGGCGATATATCGCCCTATGCATGTAGTGTGCGTCTATGGATCATCTAAGCGTCCGATGGTCTTGAGAACTAAGAACGGTCCCCTAAAGAACGATCACGGCGCTTGTGGTACCAGACAGCCTGGCCGTTGTAACGTCGTAGGCATTTATAATACTACTAGGCAGCCAGATTGTGGGTTAGGGTTGGACGTGTGAACAAAGTTTTAACATGTTGGTCTTTCTTCTTGGTTTGATGTCTGTTTGTGACATTTATGTATCAAGGAACACTGTCTTCTTCACAGTGAGGGAGCATCATGGCCGCTCAGGTTGTCTATGCCCCACCTCAGCCAGGTGCAACCTACTACCCTCAAGCAGCACCTGTCGTTTTTGTAAGTTTTATGTCTGCTGTCAAAATTAATAGAAGCACAAACTTAACCCCCCCCCCCCCCCACACACACACACACACATGCACATACGCACACATGTGCTCACACACGCACTCACACACACATGCACATACACACACATGCACGTCCTCACACACACACACACATACGCACACACACATGCACTCACACACACACACACACATATGCACATACGCACACACACACACATACACACGCACAGGTTCCCCAAAGGCAGCCAAAATACCAATACATCCCCAATGACTACCTGACCTGCACTGTCATTACCGCCCTCCTCTGTGGACTCTTCTCCCCCCTCACCCTCATGTTCACCATCCCCGCCTACTTGTTTGCCCGGAAGGTAAGTCTACTTAAGTTCTCCTAATTATTGTCAGGGGGCACCCACTTTGAGGTGGAACAAAAAAAATTTCGGTAACGATATGAGACAATCTGTTAACAAGGAGATTCCAACAGCACATTTGTGGCTAGTAGTAAGGAACTAACAACTTAATGTCCCCTTCGGAGGACATGAAGAAAACTTCCTTGAGGTAACACTGAGTGTATCCCGGAAGAGACATAAATTGGCTGCTAGTGGGGATAAAACCCAGTCTAGTAGCCACCAACAACTTCTTTTGAGAGGTACCTAAATTAGAGTGGTAAGGTACCTAACTTCCACTTGGCCTCCTTTTGAGAGTTTTTTTCGACGATAAGGTCACAAACAACATGCATGGATATTTTATGCTATGGCTTACTCAGTCTGTTATGAGTGCTAGAGAAAGGTGAGTGGACTGAGATATGAGAGTACTACCGTAGATCGGGAAATTTTCACTTTAAAAATAATTCATGATAAATTTTCGCGGTTTGTTCGATCCGCGACATTTTTTTTAACGGTTGACGGTTACATAATGGTGAGCGCCTGGAGTGTTCTTAGCGTTTAGTCTACTACCAGGTATCAGGAGAGCCAGCTATCGCTGATTGTAACACTGTGGCTGTCAGGAGTAGTCATCGATCAGATGTTTACCCCGGGAGGTGTGGACGTGCGCACACGCTTATCCGTTGATCATCGCTGCGTAATTGTTTTTATTCGTGTGTTTAATTTTCGCGGTTGGTCTCAACCGCGAAATTATTTTAACAGCGAAATTTTCCCGATCTACGGTAGTTGTTTTTGCAGCTCATTATTACTGGTTTCAATTAATCCATATACCATAAACATACATAGTGGGAATTTTGCTAGGGATAAATTTTACCAGTCATTTCAAGTGGTAAAAATTTAACTGCGAAAATTATTGTGTAAATTTGCAAGTACTTATCTTCAAGTATAACCGTACCCCAAGATGCTCATAAGAGGTTAGTGCTGTAGGTTTTCCTTGGCTCAAACACTTTAGAGTTCAGTGGTACGTAGGTAAAAACTTTGGTAGTAGGCTTTAGCAAAACTGAGCTACACCACAATCACCCCTCACAGCGACTCCCGAAGCGATTTCCCCACTTACGTGACGTCACGGGTTCAATATGCCTACATGTACGTATTCAAGTATATTATTAAGCTGTAAACACAAGGTGAAGACTAGTGTGTAGTCAAGGCTTCTCGTTAGCGCGTATTCAAGGATCAGCGAAATACTCCCAGAGATTCAGTTGCCAGAAGCTGGTGGGTGGGGCTTTGGCAACAATGAATCTGTTTTACCCAAGTATCCCCTGGACACACAACAGAGACACTATTATGCAGTTTGAGTGACGACTACTTCAGTTACCGTAGTCTCGCGAAAAAGGGCCCACTTACGAAAGAGCGCCCACCCCCCTCTTTGGCAGACTTGTAAGGTGCTCTGCCCATGGGCCCTTTTTCGCGAGACTACGGTATGTGTAGAAGAGCCAGTTTAAACAGTTGTAGCCTGTAACCTACCTCCTAGATGAGAATGTAAGCAATGTACGTTTTAAATGACATTCAGTTTGTTGAGTCGTAGTCATGTTTTCTTTCTTGTCCCTTTCCGTCTCATTCCTTCTCCCTCTGTACATCCAATAGAGTCAAGTGTCACTGAAGATGGGGGATATCAGGAAGGCTCGAGACCAGGGAATGGTGGCTGCCTACCTCAATGTCATTGCTATCGTCTTTGCCCTTGTCATTGCAGCTGTGGCCATCGGAGTGGCTATTGGAGTGTATGGCCCAATTTACTACCGTCGATATCGATATGTATCTTTTGGATAATAGCTGTAAGTCAAAGCGAAATTAAAAATGGTATGTACGCACACACTTATTCCATGCCCAAGCTTTAAAGTGGTATACAGTGGAACCCCTCTATAGCGGACACCATTGAGACCAGCAATTTTGTTCTTTATAGAGACGTGTCCTTAACTTGGGGGCTTCCAGTATATTTCCGGTAGGCGTAGTATGCGTAATCGGGCTGTTGAGCACAACGTGGCTACGTTTTCAGAGCTTTCCCTGTACGCTGGCAGGGAAGGCTAAGCAGAGGCTAGTACTATGAGAAACAGTGCTAATCTAACGTCAAATTAACTCCAGCAGCGATAGTGGACAATTTTGCTGAAAAGGTCAACAAGTGTCCACTAAATCGGGGTCGTTATGTGTTGTTTGTGTACAATTGGGAGAGTGAAAAGTGTCCGTTATACGGAGTAGCGGGGTGTCCGCTATTATAATTTATCATACGTCTAACTCACGCTAATGTATGGGAGTCAATGGGGAAGCCTTGCAGCTGCACGCAGTTTATAAAAAGCCGTATTTTTTAACTACAAGTCACGCGACAATCCGTATCAGTACTACAAGTCACGCGAGAATCCGTATCAGGTACTACAAGTCACGCGAGAATCCGTATCAGGTACTACAAGTCACGTGCGCTGCGTCTGAACGTGCAATGAAATCGAAGGTTCGTATGATAAAATCATTATCACCATAGTACCAAGCTATACCAGAAAAAATATTACTCGTTTGTTGCCGTTGGCATTGTTACTCGTACTGCGCACTCGTAACAATACAGACGGCAACAAACTCGTGATATTTTCCGGTATAGCTTCGTACTATGGTGATAATTATATAGTATTGAAGTCTATGGAGAAACAGTCAGGACTTTCAGAATTGTCCATTATATCGTGGGCGTCCGCTGTTGAGGGGTGTCTGTTAAGTGGGGTTCCACTGTACATGGTTAGTATTGGAAGGGTAGTTGAGCTTCGTTGAGAGTCTTCATTGAGAAAGAGAGGGGGAATGAGGGTACTCCATTAGGCCAGGCAAACTAGATTTATAGTTACTTGTCACATGGGAAGCCATAAGATGAAAGGCACCGACAGCGGGATATATCCTGTAGCAAGACAGCTGAGCGATATGGCTAATATCACCTATGTGATATTAGCCATATCACCCTCGTAGGCGGTCCTAGACAAATTATACGTGCAGCTCGCCAAAGTCCAGCAAGAAGTTGGTTAATCGTGGCAGCGGGGTATCGTTTGCCATCCTCTAGACGAGCTTCGACGACAAACGCAGGTAGCCACTTGTTCAACAGTGATATTGTCGGGTTCTCAAGCAAGACACTTCAAGTCGTGTCTATTTTGATTCGTCTGCTTTCTCCAAGCGTCAAACACACGTAACACCCACTGGGTACTTCACTTGGTATTTTTCGGCGTACAACCCTTACACGCAGTCTCCAGTTCGCTCACACTGCACGTACTGAAATGGCGTTCCGCGGTAACTTTCTCCTTCCCTTTACCAAGCGTTAGCTTCAGCTTTTGCGGCGGTGGGTTCTTGAAGCCAGTGTCGTCGTTTGCCTGCGGGTTCGCTGTTGCACATCAGCGTCCACTTCCTTTGAGACCTGCTGCCTCAACTGTCATTATCACCTTCCAAAAATGACACGCCCATTTCTAATGGCCGTAGTGCCTTAAATTTGCTGAACTTACCTGCATTAGTTAGTAAGAGTAATGACCCCCCGCCCACACACAAATCCACTAAGTGGCTGATGCGAGACAATAAATCCAGTTTGCCTGATCTCAACATACAATATGATCTCAACAATATGATCTCAACATACAATAAGACAAGCTTGAAACTGATTACACTTTGTCTAAGGCACGTCATGTTTATACTCCTCATATTCGCCAATAATTTATACCACATTGAGACAGTAAACTATGACTCAATTTTGTGTAAACTATTACATAACAGGAGTATATGACCTGTTATACTCTGCTGTTCATCCAATGAAATACTTAGAAAGTGATGTAATGTGGTAGCAATGTATACTTTTATCTTCTTGCTTTCCTCTCTCTATGTACGTAGCGGGAGATCAAGACCGATCAGAGTCAAGGAACCTTTAACTTAAACTGTAATCATCGTGGTAGCTGATATACTCACAACCAAAATGTGTGTAGTGATTGTTGTACAACTATGAGGGGGTAATTTCCCTCGTAAACTTTCATTTGAACCCCTACATATTAACATACAGTTGTTTACTCTTGTTTTGTACTTTGGGAACTTTTGTTACATTCCGTGAAACCCACTTTTGTTACATTCCATGAAACCCACTTACTGTAAATCACACGTCACTAATAATGCATAGCTAGCACCACAACAGGAAAACTGTAAATCACATGACACTAATAATGCACCACAACAGGAAGTGCAAGTAATTGCATTTGGGACAAGGGTCAAGGGTTCACAAGCCTCATCCTGGCCAGCTCATAGCGAACATAGCGGGATCTGATACACTGAGTTTTAACTAATGAAGGCGGCCATGACTAGGATTGTCAGTTACCTGGTTGGAGCTAGGCACACACTCCCTGTGCAGTATGTTTTAGCCTCATCCTGGCCAGCTCATAGCCAACATAGCGGGATCTGATACACTGAGTTTTAGCTAATGAAGGCGGCCATGACTAGGATTGTCAGTTACCTGGTTGGAGCTAGGCACACACTCCCTGTGCAGTATGTTTTAGCCTCATCCTGGCCAGCTCATAGCCAACATAGCGGGATCTGATACACTGAGTTTTAGCTAATGAAGGCGGCCATGACTAGGATTGTCAGTTACCTGGTTGGAGCTAGGCACACACTCCCATAACACTGCTTTGTTATAAAGAATAAAGTCACAGCCAAAACATGTTTGAATAACTGAAATGTTTGGATAAGCAAAAAGTGAATTACTTTCTATTTGCAGCAAAATATCTGCAAATGTCATTATTTTTGGGGTTCAGATAAGTTCAGTTGAGTAGCTTTCTACTGTTCTCTGGTAGTTCTCCTCACATCCACCATTCCAGTTCTTACTATTCAGCAGTGTGATGGACTGGGATAACTTGTTTTGTAATTATAACTGTGAGATTTATCACTTTGTGCTACAACATGCTAATTATTATATATATACACAACACACCAATAATAGGAGTATAGTGAATAACATTAATTAGGTACTAGTCACAAGATATAGTTCGAATAATCTGTTCAGTATCGGAATTGGAGTGAGCAACTGATTGGCAGAGAGGAATCATGAAAGACAGTACGAACAAACAGAGGACACTGGGTGGCAATGTACTGTCAGTTCCTTATTTGGTCTGTGACGAAGTGTAACAGTTTAGGACATTGAGGTGCAAATGTGCAATGTATGATAATCTAGATATGTCTATTATATGATATGTATTAGTGTCTTATTGGTTGTTTGTTTTGTGTTATTTTGGTTGCTAGGGTCTTTTGTATCAAGATCACATAAGAACGGGTGGCTAGAGTAGACTCTAGTGTTCTTTAGCCTCATCCCCAGGCTCTCTCCTCAAAAACAGGGGGAGGAGAGAGCCTGGGGACGAGGCTACCCGTTCTTATGCGCTCTTGTTGTATAAATAGCTTAGTCGTTTGTAGTTCTTGGCTTTTTCCTTTGTGTCAACTTGTGGTGGAGCGTCAGCGAAATTAGTCGGTTGACAGAACGGAATCTATCACAAAAAGCAGCACAAGACATGATTTTACAAAGAGAGAATATTGTTGATCATACGCACAGTGTGTAACTGAATACTACTACAAGATCATTCTTGTTGTTTTAAGTACCAATTGTTCACAGGAATTTCGTAAATGTTCTGAGCATAAACTCCATGGAAACAGCTTTTTTATCATCAGCAAGCTGCAAGAGATAGCACAACATATATAAAAACATAATGTTAGGAGCAAACAGTTGAAACATGCATGAACAATCAACGAACCACTTCTCCCTAAAAAAAATCCTAGATGTTATGCAAAGTCACCCACTGCATAGGACGTATTTCGGCCAATACCAAGCCTCATCAGCAGCGCCAGGGTGACGGGGAGATGGGGACTGCTATCTCATGCACAGAATGCAGTCAGGTGGCTGGCCTTATCCATGCATAATATTACATGGTGATTATAATGAATGAATGGATGAGCAAACAAACAAACGAACAAACAAATGAACGGACGAATGAATGAATGCATGCACAAGCCAGAAGGGGTGTAGACATCCAATTCAAGCTCTGTACGTTTGTTTACCCCTGTGCATGTGTGCTCACAATGAAAACCATGCACTGGGGTAGCCTCGTTCCCAGGCTCTCCCCCTCCTTAGCGGGGAGAGCCTGGGAACGAGGCTAGCACCAGGATACAGTTTACTCTTGTACAACTTACAATAACTGTAACCGTAACGGCAGTAGTAAAGCCCCAAAGAAAGCCCAACAGCAAGGACAGCTGAACCCAGGACATAGGCAATGTTGGTGATGATAAGACCCAGAGACACATTGGCGTACTGTTTGGCAGCAGTATAGTCCGTATTGTCCTTGCGTTCCTTGCTCTGTGTGAAACCAATAGTTAGTGCATAGTACTAGCATTTTATTGTGTTAGAAAACGTTCCCCATGCAGGTTCAACTTTTTACTTGAAAGACTCGGAATCAGAGTGAGTTCACGAAAGGTTGAGTTTGCCGGCATGCTTTACTTACTTGAAAACTTTCTAGAACCTTAGTGCTTAAAGAATAATTACTTGTGTAGGATCAAAGGGATACCAAACCACCTCTGGCATTTCCAGGTACACCCACCACAGGATATGCCCAACATTTCCAGGTACACCCACTACAGGATATGCCCAACATTTCTAGGAATACCCAATGACATCAGGTGGACGTAGGGAGGGTCCACATTCAAATAACATACTAGTTGAGCACTCCATCACTAGGCTGGACCAAGAACACTTGACTTAAACGGTAAACTATGATATTGTCCAAGAGTGCATAAGAATGGGCGGCTTGAGTAAGAGCATGTAACTCCAATAGAAGCCCATAGTTCGGTCAAAATTAAACTGTACTAAAAATAGAACGCCCGGTCACATGCTTAGCAACAACGACTTACATGTACGTCTACGCGCAGCTGCGCATACATGTTACTATTTATAGTACTGGTGGTAAATTCCGACCGATTTCAAATTTTCACAGAGTTACACGCTCTTATTCAAGCCGTCCGTTCTTATGCGCTCTTGTATTGTCGTATACCTGGATGGAAAATATTATAGCTGGGATACCAAACACGAGGGATGTAAGGTTCAGCAGAGCCAAGATGGTGGTACTGATGACCGATAGGATGAGGAAGTCATGTGGTCCAGGGTAGTTGGGTCGGGGGATGGCAACTGGCTGGAATGGAGTCTGGACCTGGGAATGGGAATGGAATTCTGATACAACCGTCTTGATCACTAGCCTGACAGTCTCTGCTAAACTGTACCATATATGGTGTTGTCTGTACACCTGGCTGAGCTCCTGGCATGTACACGCACTGGGGCTGTCCAGGTTGCTGGACATACTGAACTGGAAAAGCACCCTGCTGAACTGGAAAAGCACCCTGCTGAAATGGAACAGCACCCTGCTGGATTGGAACAGCGCCCTGCTGAAATGGAACAGCACCCTGCTGAAATGGAACAGCACCCTGCTGGACTGGAATCACACCCTGCTGGACTGGAATCACACCCCGCTGGACTGGCTGCTGTGGCTGGTTTTTGGTCACTTCACTATACTCTGGTGGAGCAGGTGCACTCAGCGCTGGCCGAGGAGAGGCACCTACATGGTTGATAATAACCATCACAAATGAGACAGACGTGATCAGTGCTGTACCTACAGTCTCAAGAGTGCGGTCTGAATAACTATCTTCACATACAGCATAGAGCTTCCAGTCTTTGGTAAACAGTGTTTTGTAAAGACAGGGCAGTATAGCACTATAAATGAATTTAGATGTTATGAGGCATTTTCGCCTCATAACATCTAAATTCCAGTGTGAGGCAAGATGCTCTGAGCAGTATAGCACTAACTAAACACTTTGTGTGTTCTTTGTTGCTGAAATGACACTGCAAATGAAACCATACAGCCGAGGGTAAATAATATAGTGTAGCTTATCCTAGCCTCGTTCCCAGGCCCCGCCCAGCTTTCCATCGCTTACAGTACGGAAAAGCCGTGGAGAGGGCCTGGTATCTTTTCTCATGTGAGTGACGTCAGGATAGAAAGGATGGTAGAAAGGGTTTAATTGTGTGTGGGCGCACCGGGCCCAGAACAGCGAAAAGAGCCAAGGTACCAGGTAACTTACCACACATATCTAGCTAGCAGGAGGCGACTGTCTTACACACCAAGCATTGAGCGTGTAGTCGGTTTAAAATATGCGAAACGCAGCCTGTTAGTTCTGCAATATCTCGCCATTTTCCGATTACGTCATGCTCACGTGAGAAAAGATACCAGGCTCTCCACGGCTTTTCCGTACTGCAAGTGACGGAAAGCTGGGCAGGGCCTGGGAAAGAGGCTAGCTTATCCTCCTCCTATACTTAGGTGGTATATCCAATACTTCATGAATCTCATTATGTTGTTTACTAGTAAACTTGTACGGAATTCAATCCATAGTAGTATTACAAAGGAATGTACACGTTCACTTTTGAGGTTTTTTAGGCATGTGCTTATATACTACCAGTAGGGGGCAATACCATATATGTCATTCATAAATTCTTTACAATGTCAGTATTTTATTAGTTTCATTCAGAATGTGTGGGCCTGGCCTGTCAATTTGTCAGTAGACTTGCTTACATTCCTATGTGTGCTGTGAGTCAGTAGTCAGCAGTGGTAGATTAGTTCACATTTGTCCATTACCAAAATTAATCTCAGTAAGCTGTCCCCATAAGAAAGCAAGATCTTGAATGATTTACATGCAAGAAAGGCAACATCCTTGATAATTATGATCTTAGTAAGATCTTGTGTTGATCTACTCTCAAAATAAGATCTGAGTATTATCTTCATCTCAAGATCTTGTGTTGATCTACTCTCAAAATAAGATTTGAGTATTATCTTCATCTCAAGATCTTGTGTTGATCTACTCTCAAAATAAGATCCGAGTATTATCTTCATCTCAAGATCTCGTGTTGATCTACTCTCAAAATAAGATCTGAGTATTATCTTCATCTCAAGATCTTGTGTTCATCTACTCTCAAAATAAGATCTGAGTATTATCTTCATCTCAGTAAGATCTTGTGTTGATCTACTCTCAAATTAAGATCTGACTACAAGTCTACTGATCTTGTAAGACTCTCAAATTAAGATCTGACTACAAGTATTATCTTGGTAAGATCATCTCAAGATCTTGTGTTGATCTTGCTACGATCTTGACTTTCATACTAAGATCTGAGTGTATGATGTCATCCAAATGTATAGCGCTAATTAAACTGGTTACTATAACCATATAGCCCCGTTTTTTTTTTTTTTTTGTTTTTTTTGGAGGGGTGGAGCCTGGGTACAAGGCTAATAACCTTACCTGTGGCAGCAGCCTGGGGCTGTGGCTGTGGCTGTGGGGGTTGGGGCTGTGAAGGTGGAGGTGGAAGAGTGACAGTTGTCTCAAAGGTTGATGGTGGCTGTTGGGCTGCAGAAAGAAATGTATGACAGTCATTCATACCCAAGAATACATGCATGTCTACACAATAGTCTCACCTGGGACTCCAGCGGAAGGAGCAAACTGCGAGGAACTCATGATGTAGTAACAGACAGATGTTTCTGCTTCAAAAGTGTACAAACTGTTGTGGTCACACAAGGGTTAGAGAAAATACAGAGGATGTTGAGTGAATCTATGAAACTCTTGTACTTATTTACTCTTAGACTAACACACGTACAAGGCAAAGAGTGTTTACTGTAGTTTCTGAGCATGGCCAAAGGATCTCTCATGTCTCTAAATGACCTCACCCCCCCAGGCCATCAGAATATGACAGCCTACTCTAACACCACAACAGTAAAACAGCACTGCCTTGTACCCCAACCTCACCTCCTACTAGTCTCGCGTAGCCAGACTCTCGCGAGAGTCTGGCTACGCGAGACTAACCTCCTACTACCTGTGTTAAAGAGGGAGAGACGGTATAGCTACCTCACCGTGTACAGTGTACGATAATCAACGATAGACTAGGCTATTTTTATTAACTCTACTTTTGCTACAGCTTGAGGAATCACTTGTACATTGTACTTACTACCGCGGTTGTTCGAACGCTCAGTTCTTCGCTCTAGCTGCCACGATCGATAACCAACTCCGAGTCGGACAGTCTCGCTATCAGTGCAGTACGGCCAGACCCACATCATTTCCGGTCTCTGTTGATTGCGGAACAGTACCAACAAGGGACAGTCCATGTACCACAGTCAACGACAGTACCGACGAAGCGGTAGTCGACGTCTGTTTTGTTTTCTTCTGCATAAGTCAAGTCAGAGAAACGTAAGTAACAATTTTGTGTCTGCTGTGACTTAACATCTTGGGGGTGAAGTTTAGATTTCACATGTAGCTATAAAACGGGTACTACAGCACATGGAAATGTAAAGAGCATGACAACTACAGTGATAGTGAATGAACTACATTGAAGGCTATTGCAGAGTATTACTTCAGAGAATGTCTTGAACACAGTAATTATGATTAGGGCAGTTTTAATACATAAGTGTATAATGCTGTTTGACTGTACTACTGTGATGTTATATTGTAATTAGATGCAAAATGGTTCACCAAAGTTGGCCAAAATGTTCCCTTCTCTGCTTCAAGAGCGTTTGCCAAGCACAAAAAATATTGCATAACAGGGCCGTAGCCATCAAATTTGGAGTGGTCAGGTTAGTGGTGCGTGCGAAATTGCTTATGAGACCATTTTTGGGCCAAAACGATGCTTTTCGGAGGCCGGACGACAGAGTTTTACATGCATAAATATCTACCCTTTCTGCCCATGTAGCATTGGTTTCGGCTTTCCGATTGTTCGCTAATCTCACAAGCTACAACCATCGCAGATGAGGCTTGCGAGACTAATCGTTCGCTTCGAAGAACGGAAAGTTGTTGGAAGACTCGGAAGAGATTCTTTCACACTGTTCGCAGCCATCGTACTATGTTTCAACATATCACCACGCCGCTGTGTGTGTGCCATGGGCGTTCGCCGAGCATTGGCCCTATTTGGCGACGCCAAGCAAGCCATGGGGTGAGGGGAAAAGTGGTCCGGTTGAAACCGGACTAACCGGACGGCTACGGCCCTGCATAATAATAATTGTAATGGTAACAGTAGTTTGAAATCCTTTGACTAGTAAATGTAATTTTAATTGATTACGAAAGTTTGTAGTTGGTAATTATAACATTTCGAATGTAACTATTAAATCAATGGTTGTAAGGGATCAATATGGCCATTCCAGTATATTTGATACAATGTTCAAAATGTGCCCTGCACTGTGGGTGGTTCTGCACAACGTCTAGACAAGTACGTATTAAACTGAGGGATGTACGCATGATCGTTACACCACAGTGAGAGCTAGTGAGGGTGCATGCAGGCTTAGCAACAGAATCCTTCTAGTTGAATATGAAATACATGACATACTTAGGAGCTTCTGGTAATCTGAGAAACCATTTTTAACCTTACTGATACAATTTGTAATTAGTGGTTATGCATTACAGCAATTCTAGTAATAGTTTCAATTCCTGAGTAATTAGCCCTCCTCCTCCTCCTCCGTGTGTGAGGGTCTGATACCGAGACTAGAGTTACAGTGAGTTGGGCCATCCCATGCATTCTAGTCCATGTAATCTTGCATGCAGGATTAGGTATATCATGCATGGTAGTCTGGATCGTTAACCAACCCTGAGGACAAATCCCAAGGACAATGGTGGTTATCATAAATCCCAGGCTATCATTTATCATATGTTATAGTCTCCAACCTGATTGGTTTTTGTTTATTATGAGACAGATTTTATAGCAAAGTCCCGGAAAATAATATCCACTTTTTACTTTAGAAACAAGGGTAAAGTGGAGTGTAATATGTAGATAGCCGCCCAGGGTTGCCTGCAATTTCTGTAGTCACATTACCACTGTTAGTTTGTACAAATGTTGTGCAAGACCACCTTATTCTTCATGGGCTAAAACTAGATGTCGTTCAGGAATTCTCTTTTTCCCACACAGTGAGGGAACATCATGGCCACTCAGGTTGTCTATAACCCACCTCAGCCAGGTGCAACCTACTACCCTCAAGCAGCACCTGTCGTTTTTGTAAGTTTAGTACGTAAGTATGTGGGTGGGTGTGGTTCATCTATATCATTCTAGACTGCCGCTCAGTGTAACTTTCAAATTCAATAGATCAAGTACTGCACACATGCACACACACACACGCATACACATACACACTCACACACACACACTCACACACACACACACACACACACACACACACACACACACACACACACACACACACACACACACACACACACACACACACACACACACACACATACACACACACACACACACACACATACACACAGGTTCCCAAAAGGCAGCCAAAGTACCAATACACCCCCAATGACTACCTGACCTGCACTGTCATTACCGCCCTCCTCTGTGGATTCTTCTCCCCCCTCACCCTCATGTTCACCATCCCTGCCTACTTGTTTGCCCGGAAGGTCAGTAAAGACTACCCAGTATATTATCATGTTACTTCCATCTTGCCCATGTACCTCTTACTTAATTTTTACCTGAAACCGTTTTGCCTATTTGCCATTAAACTTGCAAGCAGTAGCAACAAGGAAGAGATACAACTACTTCTTCATGGTCATTTTGGCTTCTCTTCTCTTTTCCTTCTTCCTCTGTTCCTCTGTATAGAGTCAAGTGTCACTGAAGATTGGGGATATCAGGAAGGCTCGAGACCAGGGAATGGTGGCTGCCTACCTCAACGTCATTGCTATCGTCTTTGCCCTTGTCGTTGCAACTGTGGCCATCGGAGTGGCTGTTGGAGTGTACGGCCCAATTTACTACCGTCGATATCGATATCGAATTTATGGATAAAAAACGACAGGAAATACCAATACAACACTGACATCATAACATACTAGCATTGTGCCACACCAAACAGTTATGTATTCTGATGTTACTCATGCTATTTGAACTTTCCCAGTTATGGGAAACTTAGAGTTATAATCCTGATGTTTTAACATTACTGTCATGGCAAGAAGTACTAGATTTAGATGTTATTAGACCATAATAGCAGAAAGCAAAAAGCTGGCCATCACCGGAAATCGTGAACCCAGAACATTCAGTACCACCAGCATGTGCAGTACATATAGAGGATTGTGAGGGCTGGTGGTCGTCCAGTTGTCGTAGCTCAGTGGTAGAGCACTGGCAACCCAAGCTATAGGTGTCCTGACTGGCTAATTGATCTCATGGCAAGTTAATCTCGTGGCAAGTTGATCGGGTTGCAATTGATCTGGGAATCGACCTCATCCAATTAATACCCAGTTATGCCAAGTAATCACAAGTTCATTGTTGCCATGCTTCCTACAGAACTTTGATATATCTGATCTTCCTTGTACTACATAGAGCTATTGACATGTTGCCATGCTTCCTACAGAACTTTGATATATCTGATCTTCCTTGTACTACATAGAGCTATTGACATGTTGCCATGCTTCCTAGTACTACATAGAGCTATTGACATGCTGGTCCTTTGTTTTGAGCATACATTGCAGCTCTAAAGTTTCTGGGTACCACCATTATTGCTGTTCTTAGCTTTGGGCACCCCCCAACCTTTTTACAACAAAACAGAGGTCCCATGACACCTCTTGTTCATTTAGGTGAACAAACATTGCTGCATTTTCTCTTGTGAGATGACATACCAAATGTTGACAACAAAATGGAGGCTAGGAAATCATGAATACTAGCTACAGTACTAGACAGTGTTCTCAAGATGGTTCCTTGGTTGGTGGTGTGGATGAAGATGTCAGGATCTTCGGCAGGAAGAACAACCGCTCTATGACATACTCCAATCCCAGCTCAGCCTATCAAAGAGAAAACAGAGGAGGCTATCTTCTTTTCACAATTGCCTACCTTTATTTCATGAATTACTAAGTCACGGCTTAACCACCAATCCTGGAGTTCTTAGATCTGTTCTCAGGCTGTCTCAGGAATGAGGCTAAAAGTGATTCATGCACAGTGGGTGACTTTGCATGACATCTATTTTTAAGGGAGATGTGGTTCATTGCTTGTTCATACATATACTTTATTACATGAGTTAGCACGCAATATCGTGGGTTATTGCACGAATGGGTGCGGTATTTCATGAGTCAAAGGTGAGTGAAAATTGTGTCCACAAGTGCAATAACCCATGATTATGCACGCTAACGAGTGTAATCCATTACCACAACAGCATTGTGTCTCTTCTCACACAAAGTACCAAGTAACTCGCTGTTCAATGCATTAATTCTAATTAAAGCACTTTGTGGTTGCTAGGATATTGCATAGCCCTAGGCCCATGCAGTAACACCTGTGCAATATTGTGTGATATTGCACAGCATGGAATAATACTGTTGTAGAAATATCAACTGGATAATCAAACGTATTCTCAAGCCGTCAATAGATTTGTTGCATGCGATATTGTCACTTTTGAGAGAGAATGCTAAAGCACACAATGGCTGCCATGTTGGAGTACAGGAAGATGGCAACTCTTCTATGGTGATACAAAAGATATTCATGCTGAATAGAACTGATAGCACACCAAGATATAGCGAAGTAAGTTTTAGCCTAGAATAAAACAAGCCTACAACTGGAGCAGCCTCTATTTGCCTACCTGTCTTCCTACTGATCTATCAAATACCTTTCTTGCATTTTTTTTGTATCTCTCCACGCCGAATCTCTCCACTGCAAAAGAGAGACCCATAACTCCACACTTGATCCATGCCTGCTTTTTGCAGCACGTCCTACAGGACAAGACAGAAAGATTAGGGCATAGCTTCTACATATGACCATGTGAAAATTCATTAATTTAACATTCTGGGGAGGTATTCCAAAAATACTACCTACATTCAGCTGATCTTGGGTATGTAGATTAAGTATTCTACTGGGTCTTACTAGTTGATTTACAAAGTTACAAGGAACGAGGAAGCCACGTTCTAATTCTTACAGTAATTACCAGTTTTCATTCTCTGGGGAGACATAGTAAATGCATTTCTCCTCTACTGACATCAACTTTGCGAAATTGATGTTTCTGCTGTACATGGTGAAGGTCTTTGCCACAGAATCTACAACAGACTCCTCCACAATACACGCTGAGGCTCCTGGCCCACCTACAAACTGTAGGATAGAGTGAGTATGTAAGTACAGAATAGAGATGTGTCAGTGAGTATCAGTCTCATTCCCAGGCCAAGTATGAGGTATGGGAATGAGACTACCAGGACTTGGATTGGGAGATGTGGTTTGTTGATTGTTCATTCATGATAGCCTCGTTCCCAGGCCCCGCCCAGCTTTCCGTTCGTGTACGGGAAGAGCCTGGGAACGAGGCTACATTCATGATGGCAGGAAAAGAATATGCTAGAACAACTGTGTGTGTGTGTGTGTGTGTGTGTGTGTGTGTGTGTGTGTGTGTGTGTGTGGTAGGTGAGTAGTGGGCGAGAGAGATCAAAGGAAGAAGACTTGCTGCTACGACCTCCTACATAAGACACACCTTTTCTATCCACTTTGGCCCTCTGTTTGTCTTTCTCAGCAGACGTTTGCTACTCAACCTGCCCTTCTCTACACTCCTGTACAGCAAAGATATACATGTAGGCAGGAGTGAAGTGGAGTCCCTCTAATACAGCAAAGTGACAATCACATTTATAGGAAGCTGGAACTCAGTCAAGTGTCCTGAATCAATTGAGGTATTCAAGAGTGCCCTTTTGGTGTCTACTCTACGTGCTTCAATTAGAATCTTTCAACATAAATACAGACTGGATAGGTCATAGTTCAGATATTCTTTCTTGGTTTCTATAGCAATACATATGTAAACTCTGGCTCACAACAAACCTGCTCAGGGTGTCTTCCGAGAGGACATGCTTGCTGAAGGGGTTGGGATAGCGTCTCCACATTGCCTGGGCAACCTGCTCCCACGCCGTCCTGGAGGGAGGACACAACTCATCACTCACTGCACCAATGGAGGTGCTGCACCATCTAATACACCAAACAGTTCCTATTCATTGACGAAAATTTAATGGTAGCCACACATCCTTAGTATATTATTGGTCTTCGTCACTTAAAGTGATCTCCATGATCTCGATTGAATGAATCAAAACAGCACCAGAAATCCAGATTGGTGTCAGGGCACAGTGGGGTAAGGGAACAGGATTTCCGGTGCCGTTGATCTGATTAGCTCTTATGTTGATCGCTTGATTTCGTTTTGACCCCAGTTGTAAACTTTTCTATGGGTGCCATGTAAGACTACCACTTGAAATCGAGCAAAAATCAAACCATCAGATCAAAAAAGTCAGAGTTGGGAACACGCTATCGTCGTTGAGTTCCTGTGGACCCACCCTCCTAATTTGCATTTATGCTGTAGGGCGCAATCCAGCTTGCTGTGGCTCAAACTACACAAAGATCTAGATATCAACACTCGCCCCTGTTTTGCATACCTGATTGTGTAAACGTGGGAGTGAAACTTTCCAGAAAAAGTCATCTTCGGCTTCACTTGAGGCTCGGATACAGCCATGATTTAAAGGTCGAAGGTTCAAGTGCAGCATCACGTGCACCAAATGGGCGGAGCTGCTGTGCTATGCGGAAGCAGCAGCTGCATATGAATAAAGCCAGCCACCTGGTTTTTAGTTTTACATGCAACAGCAATCGCATCTCCTGTTCACCCCGGTTTCTCCTTCTGCTCCCCCTGCCCCAGCATAGTTGAAGTCTGGTATGTTTGTGTTTCAGTTGTGTCCTGCATGCATATTAATGGTGACTACAGGCTAGCTGCTGCATGCACTGTTAAATCTGGTATGTTTGTGTTTCAGTTGTGTCCTGCATGCATAATGGTGACTACAGGCTAGCTGCTGCATGCACTGTTCATGCACAGAATTGTAATTATTGTATTAAGATGAGTTGAGCTAAAAATCTAATGTTTCAGCAAATTCTACAACAGATGAGTAATGTATACAATACTGTTATAAAAACTTTTCTTGTAAAGGTCTGTGTAAAAACAACTACAAAAACAGCAGTAAGGCTAATATAACTAAACTACTTATAGTTTCCAAAAAAGAGTAACCAAGTCCATATATGGTAAATCAAGAAATTAAGCATCCACCTGACGACACCCCTCAATTCCATTCCCATTCATATCCAGAATGGCATCACTCCGGTACACCAGGAAGCAATCGTTGACGCCACGTGCCCGGGTACACATGTCTTGCCGCTTTATCTCATTGAGGTCATCTTCAGTGAATCGGAATGTGACTGACGGCATGTTGTTGGTGAGTACTGTCCCACCAGTTAGCTGATGCTGGTCGTCAGGGTCAGCAGGTGTGGGGACGAATGTAATGTTACTAATGAGAGCAAGGTACCGGGATTGCAGACTCATACTCTGTACTGTTTCATCAAAGTTGAGAGTCAGTTGCCCACTATCCATGTCGATGGAGAATGATAGTAATGTTGGGGGTGTTGTATCAGAGACAAAGTTTCCAACTCGGTACACAGATGAAGAGGAGACCATATTGCTGTTCATGTCACGTATGGTGTCTGGCGTGAGGGAGAGGAATGTGCTTGAGTTGCTAACAGCAAGCATTTGACGCACCTTAAGTTCGTTCAAATCATCATTTGTTAGGGTGATCCAAATAACATCAGATGAAGCTGTAACTGCATCATGAAATCCACTGAGTGTGTAGGTCTGAAGCGGTGCAATCATGGTACTGTAGAATGTGATGCCACTGGTATCAAGACTACTCGAGTTGACTGTTTCAGTGAAGTTCAGTGTTAGCACCCCTGTGTTCATATCAAGATCAAACCCAGTTAGTTCAGGGTTAATTGAATCTGCAATGTATTGTGCTACCTTCACTGCATTTAATGGTGCCATTTCAACAACTAAGTTACCGAACGTATCTGCAATAGTTAGTGAAGTGAAGAAGATGTAGGTGTTATTCTCTGAAGTTGCAAGCCCTTCTTTGCGTTTGATCACATTCAAATCTACCACATTGATGTCTATGACTATTTCAGGGATATTTCCACTCATGGATATACTTAGATTTGTCAGAGTATAGGAGAGGTCATCGGAGGTGACATTGATGCCTGCAGCTATGGTGATTTGTGTCACATCCAGTGTCATAGCATCAACTGACTCATTGAATGACAGTGAGAGGGTTTCTGCAGTGAGATCAAGTGAGAATGATAGGAGAAGTGGTGGCGTTGTATCAGGCGTATACTCTCTCACAGGCAGTACATTTATGCCATTTTCATTTGGTATAACTGGCTGTGCAGTTATGTCCAAAACGCTGCTGTTCCTGAGTGCAATCCATGTTGTGGTATTAGTGCGACCAATCTGCCTTGTTTTCAGCACATTGAGGTCATCGTTGGTGATTTCAATGATCACAGTAGGAGAGTTATCGCCAAGTATCCTCCCAGCTGTGAGTGCGTAAGAGTGCTGAGGCTGTGTCACTTCTGACTCCAACTGTAGTGTTATCCCTGTCAAATCAAAGGACGAGACGTCGACTGTTTCTGAGAAGTACAGGCTCAAGTATGCTGTGTTCATGTCCAGATCGAATGCAAGTAGTGATGGCCTGGTTTCATCATCCACAAAGAAGCTGGCCCGAAGTGCATTGGACCTACCAATCTCTACCACAGGATTTCTATTCAGGTCGGAGACAAACTCTGGTGGGAAACTGATGAAGGAGGACTCTAGTGCCCTCAGGAGCATCAGACGTTGCTTGATTACATTCAAATCATCAACGCTTATGTTCACAAGCACTTGCAAGCCATTGACTGTGGTAGCCTCCCCTCCACTTAGAGTCACCTCTTCCACTCCAGGGGCCATAACTAGTGCAGCCTGTAGTGTTAACAGTGTGAGGTTCATTGATGCAATGTTAATGGGCTCGTCAAAGTTCAGTGTCAGCATCCCTATGTTGAGATTGACACCAAAAGTGGTCAGTTGTGGAGATACGAGATCCTCTGTGAATGACGCTGCACACAGTGTAGTGAGTTGTATATCATTGGGAGGTATAGATAAGGATAAGTCTGATAATGTCATTGTAGCTAATGTCAGGCAGGTGTTATTGAGCCTTGTTGCAAGATTGAGACTTCGCTTGATGTTATGCAAGTCAATATCCACCAGTTGAATGTAGATAATGGTAGAGTCTTCATTGGAAACCATTCCTCCAGTGAGTGGAACAGGCTCTGAACCACTGGAATCGGATTGGAAAGTTATTAGCTGTGGTTGAACAGATGTTGCACTCACCGTTTCATCAAATGTCAGACTCAATATTTCTGAGCTTAGATTGAAGCTGAAAGAGGTGAAGACTGGAGGAGTACCATCTCGCGTATAGACCCTCACTCTTGTTGCAGTGATATTGAGGATGCCCCTTACTGGATTACCAAACGTGTCTCGTACAAGACTATCCATGATGGAAAGGAAGGTGTTGTCCATTGATGTTGCAAGGGAAGTGATTCTCTTAATGTTGTTTGCATCTTCATCTGAGAGGAAAACATTGACCCTTGTAAGCGTCTCAAAAGCAGTGGTGCTGTTCTGGAGTGAGTAAAATGTACCAAATGTGACAAAGGGTCGACTCTGTAGCATAATGGCCGTGACATCAAATGAGGAGATGTTGATCACCTCTGTGAAGCTCAGTGTTAGAACTCTTGAATCCATGTTGAGATCAAAGGAGATCAGTTGTGGTCGGGCTTCATCGGGGAGGAAATCTGAAGCTTGGAGTGGACTATATCTTGGGATTTCTACATTATCATTTGAGCCAAAGTCATTTACAGCAGCAGTGGTGATTGATATAAATGTGGAGGTTGTTGATGTTGCCAATTCAGAGAGGTGCTTGATTTCATTCAGATCATCTGGTGTTAGTGCAAATGTAACAATGTGTGGTGCTGTAGTGAGATTGATAGAAGATGACCCACCTGTGAGAGTATATGCAACTACACTGGGTAGGTCCATTCCAAGCATTCCGCTGACCATCATTCCACTCCCATTTGCTGCTAAGCCACTGCCAGTGATGTTAAAAGTACTACCAGTATCCCCACTACCACTTCCAAACATAGTGGAAGCAATCTGGTTCAAGTCAGGTTCAGCTAGCAGCGTGATTTCTTCAGCTATCAGAGGAATGTCTACAATTTCTGAGAAGGTAAGCGTTAGGACGCCAGTGTTCATGTTCAGGGTGAAGTTGAGCAACACTGGGGAAGTGGTATCTTGCGTAAAGTTGGTGGCTACAATGGGAGAGGTACTGTTACAGTAAGAGTTTCCACTTGTGTCCACGACAGCAAGTTCAGAGAGGACAAGGTGTGTGGTAATGTCTGCTGTACCAAGAACAATGTTGGCTTTGATCCGGTTAAGATCATAATCAGACAGTGTTAGTGTCACAAATCTTGTATATTCAGCATGGTTGAAGTTGCCAGATGTGAGACTATACTGGTTAGCAGCTTGGATGTTAGCTTCATTGAGCATTGTGACTGCAATGGGCTCAAAGGTTGAGGTGTTCACTGGCTCTTGGAATGTCAAGAACAGCATACCACTGTCCAGATCAAAATCAAAGCTCTGGAGGTAGGGACAGCCACTATCTCGGGTGTAGTTCAGAACTGGCAAAGCTTCTGAGGAGTTTATGGCTGTAACGCTGTTCCCAAACTGATCTTGTACGAAGCTGCTAGTGATGGAGAGGTAGGTGTCACTCTCTGAAGTGGCTAGTGTGACAATGGCTTTGATGCTGTTTAGGTCATAAGTGGATATGTAGAATTGCACCACAGTTACGCTGTACAATACCATCAGAGGTCGTTCAGAGAACTCCGTTAATGTGTAGCTGCTAGTGGTTGCATCAGCTGTGGAAAATTGTTGGATTGTAAGCTGGGTTGGGTCAAGTGATGTAGCATTGACTGACTCAGAGAAGTAGAATGTGAGAAGACCTGAGTCCATATCTAGCTCAAATGCGAGCAACTCTGGAGAGGTTTTGTCGAGCAGGACTTGATCAGCTTGAAGGCTGAAGGATGGTAGGATGGGAGTCAGTAGATTTCCAAACATGTCCGCAACTACACTTGATGTGACAGTTATGAAAGTGTTGTTCTCTGAAGTGGCTAGCTCAGTAATACTCTTGATCAGGTTAAGATCAACTTGAGAGAAGGTAAGTATTACAATCGGATCATTTTCTAGAGACACATTAGCCACAGTCAATGGTACGGATACGGCACTGGAGTCTGATGCTGCTTGTAGTGCTATTCCTGTAACATCAAATGAGCTCACGTTGACCGTTTCTGAGAACGACAGTATCAAGATCTCCATGTCCAAGTCAACCAGGAAGGAGAGCAATTCAGGTGAGGTTGTATCAGATATGAACCGTGAAACTTGCAGAGCGTTGAAGGACGAAATCTCCACTAGTGGGATGTCATTCATGTCAACTACAGTGGAGCCTGAGACTGATATAAAACTTGTTTCATTGTCAACAGCAAGATAGGCCAGCTGTTTGAGGCGATTCAAGTCAGAGAGGCTAATGTTGACCACAAGTGTGGTGCCATTGTCACTTTCACTGAAGCTGCCATTTGTGAGGGAATAGAGCCCTTGAGTTGTGTTTGACTCAGCCTGGAATTTTATTTGAGTGACGTCAAGTGAATCTGCGTTGACAGTTTCTGAGAATACAAGAGTCACAAGCCCTTGGTTGAGGTCTAAGTCAAACTGTACCAATTCTGGAGGTACAATGTCTTGGATAAATTCAGCTGGTGGCACTGGTATTGGAATGGGAACAATTGGATTGGAATTCATGTCTTCAACAGTTGCACTAGTAAGTGAGAGGAAGGTAGTACCAAAGCTTGATGCTAGTGAGGTATCCAGCTTTATGATGTTCAGATCAGCAGTGGTAAGGTTGAAGATGACATATGGTGTGTTATCATTGTTAGTCACAAGACCTCCAGTAAGGGTATAGCTGGGTGTGAGCATGCGACTGCCATGAAGAGTAAGCTGCGTTGCATCAAATGTGCTAATATTGACCGTCTCAGAGAAATTCAAGCTGAGCACTTCCTCTGTGAGGTCTAGAGTGAAGGCTTCCAATTCAGGACTCACCAAATCTGCTGTGAAGTTCAAAACAGCCTGTCCAGAGAAGTTCTGTATGGCCACAACTGGGAGGGACACCATGTCAAAAACTGAGGCAGCCTCTAGAGAGATATATGTGTTGTTGGGGGAGGTGGCTAATCGGAACAATCGTCGGATCTCATTGCCGTCAAACCTGCTCAGTGTGATTTCAACTACAGGATCATTGAAAGAGGGATCAAACGTACTGTCTGACAGAGTATAGTACGAAGTAGTGTTGTCTAACATCTCAGTACTCTGCAAGGTGATACCAGAGATCTCAAGTGAACTAACATTGACAGTTTCAGAGAATACCAGCATGAGAAGATCTAAGGTCAGATCAAGGTTGAAGTAGTTCAGAACAGGAGGGGTTGAATCTCGAGTGAAGTTTTGGACTGGAAGTGGGTCGGCAAGGGTGATATTCTCAACTGGATTTCCATCCATGTCAGCTATGGTGTCTGCATGGATCACCAAGTAGGTGTTGTTGGCACTTGTGGCTAGACCATCAATCCTCTTCAAATTATCCTCATCCTCTTTGATGAGTTGGATCACGACAGTTGGACCATTGACAAGTGCAGTCTCTCCTCCCAGAAGAGTGTAAGTTTGTGGAAAAGGATCAGTTGAGTCTACTAGAGTGATGGATGTAAAGTCTATGGACGATACGTTCACAGTCTCTGAGAATTCAAGTATCAGAGTGACCCCATTCATATCTAAATCAAAGAACTCCAATACTGGGCTTGTGGTATCCTTGGTATAGTTTCGTACCTGCAGGGCACCTTGTGGTGGAATAGCTACCACTGGATTTCTAGCCATGTCACTGATTGCTACTGGGTCAATGGTAAGAAAAGTGTCTGACTCACTTGTTGCAAGATTTGTCAGCATCTTGATAATGTTAAAATCATCTCTTGTGATCATTATCTCAATAATGGGATTGTTAGTGGAGTTAGTGTAACTTGTATCAAGTTGGAACATCTCTGCTGTCAGCTCCTGTGCACCAATAAGTGAAATCCCGCTCACATTCAGTGATGTAGCATTGACTGTCTCAGAGAAGTAAAGTGTAAGAACACGGGAATCTAAATCAAGGTCAAAGGCCTCCAGTACAGGGCTGGTGGCATCCGTAATGACCTCAGTTGCTAGCAGTGCATCAAATGTGCTGATCTCTCGGAGATTGTTTCCAAACACATCCTGAACAAGATCAGAAGTGACACCAAGGTAAGTATTTTCAATCTCTGTTGCCAATTCTGTAAGTTGTTTGATGTTGTTGAGGTCTTCTAAGCCCAAGACAACCTCAATCACTGGACTTGAGGTACTGTTGAGGTAGCTGGAGCTGGTGAGTGTGTAGTGATTGAAGGTATTGTTACCTCTTCTTGTGTCTTGGAAAGTGAGTGCCGTGATGTTAAACAGGAAAACATCGACTGTTTCTGAGAAGTACAGTGTCAGAAGTTCCCTGTCTAAATTGAGTGTGAATGTCTGAAGCTCTGGAGGTGTTGAATCCGTGGTGTACATTGAAACCATTCTGGCAGAAACTCCATTCACAATAGCCACTACTCCCTGGTCACTCATGTCTAGGATAGTGGATTCATCAAATGTGAGCCAAGCTGTCTCAGGGGAGAGTGCTATCCTGCGACGTTTGATCTCATTCAGATCATTAAGGGTGATTTCAACTGATGCTGTCAAGCCATCTTCAAACATAGTCAATCTGCCACCCATCAGCATATATTGATTGGCATCCAAGGACACATTGGGTCCTCTCTGTAGAATAATGCCTTCAAACATGGTGGTAGATACATCTACTGTCTCTGGAAAACTCAATACAAGAATCCCCAGGTTCATATCAAGGTCAAAACCAAGAAGAACTGGAGGCGTGGTATCATTGATGAAGGCTGTAGCTTGGAGAGCTTCAGTGGGGGATATTGCAGCCACAGGGTTGGCATTCATATCAGCTATAGAGGATGGCTCAATACTTAGGAAGGATGTCACTGTACTAGTAAAGAGTTGTTCGTCTTGTTTGATAGCATTCAGGTCATCCACAGTTAGAATGATAGTGATTTGAAGACCATTTGTGCTGTTGGTTGAGCCTCCAGTGAGAGCGTAGCTGCTGGGAGCTTGGGTGAGGATGTTCTGTCCAGAGCCACTAGTAACCATGGTAGTATTTACAGTAATGGTTTCATTGACGGTACCATTTCCGGAAGTCATCTCAACATCTGAAGCAATTCTACCAGAGTAGACTGTGAAAGCAGTGTAATCAATAGAGCTGGCATTCACTGGTTCATCGAAGTTTAACACAAGCAGTCCCTCATTCATGTTCACGTAGAAAGACAGGAGCATTGGGTTGGTCAGATCTTGCTCATATGCTGCAACATTCTGAATGGAGGACTGCACATAGTTAGGAATGAAGGCCATATCGTGTACAGCTGGCTGGAGAATCTGAAGCCATGTATTTGCATTATTTGTAGCAAGGTCTGTATCAAGCTTGATGTCATGTAAGTCATCCAGAGTGAGCAACACAGAAACAGTTGTAGAATTTTCCATTGAAAGGGCTCTGTAGCCACTGAGCATTTTGTATGATCCCATTGAAATGTTGGGATTGGATAGAAGGATAAGCTGTGTGGTGTTAAAACTCTGAATGTTGATGGTTTCATCGAATGTGAGCTCCAGTGTTTCTGAAGTGAGATTGAATGAGAAGGAAAGCAGCTCAGGCCCAGTTGTATCCGCCACATATGAATCTACAGCAGAAGCAGAGCTGGATGGAATTGGCTCAAGTGCCAAATCGACCATATCCAAAACACCATCTTCAGTGATCGCAAGGAATGTATTGTTGGGTGTATTAGCCAGCTCAAAGATGGCTTTAATGGCATTCAGGTCACTCGTGCCAATGTATACAGTCAGTATGGGATCATCTGTACTATTAGAGTATGAATACTCAGGTAGCTCTCCCTGGTTTAGAGTATAGCTTTCTTCAGGAATGACAACACTCTGGGGTTGTAAGGTGATGGTGGAGATATTCAGTGTCACAGCTTGTACTGTCTCTGAGAATGTTAGCACAAGAATGCCTTGATTGATATCGAGGCTAAATCCTGTCAACACAGGACGAATCTGGTCTTGCACAAAGTTTGTCACCTGCAGCCCATTTGTTCCTGGTATCTGCACGATGGCATTTTCATTCATGTCTTCAATTGCTGTTGAATTAAGTGAGAGGTATGTGTTGTTTCTTGATGTGGCTACCTCTGTCAGCCTCTTCAGGTTATTCAAATCAAAAGTGCCAATGTCAACTATAATGTAGGTATCATTAGGAGACATTGAAGAGCTGGTCTGCGTCAGTTGGAGGGTGAAGGAAGGTCCTGAAGAACTCTCAGCATGCTGGATTGTAACTGACTCAACGTTGAGTGATTCACGGTTGACAGTTTCATTGAATCTCAGCAGCAGCTCACTACTGTTGAGATTGAGATCAAATTCTTCAAGCTGGGGTGAGTTCCTATCAGACACATACACAGATACTTGAAGTGCCTCCTCGGATGGTATTTCAACTATGTAGTTATTGTTCATGTCTCTGACAAGCAGAGATGTGATGACAATATAGGTTGATGAGCCATCAATAGCCAGACTGTACAGTCGCTTGATTTCATTGAGGTCAAGCGGCACTATTTGAACAGTTATGACCGTTGAGTCATCAACTGACAGGCTAATACTGTAGTTTGAAATGGTATGTGTGTCGGTCACATTTTCAATATTTGCAGCATCCTGTAATGTTATCTGGGTAACCTCAAAGGAGGAGGCATTTATAGTTTCAGAGAACATCAATGTCAGTATACCTGTGTTCACATCAAAGTTGAAAGATTGTAGAGTGGGTGGCACTGTATCTTCAGTAAACTGGTCTACTTGCCGTGCCATTGTGTCTGAGATGGACACAAGTGGGTTGTTATTCATATCAAAGACAGCTCCAGCTTCAACTGCTAAGAAAGTATTGTTTTCACTTGTAGCCAGTTCTGTGAGGCGTTTGAGTTCATTCAGGTCTGGAAGGTTTAGTTCAATCTGAAGTGTGTGGGAATCAAAGGAACTGGAGATACCACCTGTCAGGCGGTAGGACTGTAGTGCATCAGCAATGCTGCCAGCTGATAGAATGGTATAGGCATTGGCAGAGTGTGTGGAGGCCTGCACTGTCTCAGAGAAGGAGACAGTGAGGAGTTCAGAGGATAGATTCAAGCTGAAAGACACAAGCTGAGGTCTAATTATGTCTTCCATGAAGTCAGTAGCATTCAGAGCTGCGTTGGGTGCTATTGGTACCAGAAGGTTACCATTCATGTCACGGATTGCAAACTGAGTTGCAGTCAGGAAAGAGTTGTCAACTGAGGTAGCGACTGAAGTAAGACGCTTAATCTCATTCAAGTCATCAAGTCCCAGGAAGATGGTGACTACAGTGGAGTCTACAATAGAATGGTTGCTGTCAGCAAGTTGCCTAAAGTCTCCCCTCTCTTGCGCTCCCTGGATGGCAAACTCTGGGATGGAAAGGGAGGAAGCATTGACAGTTTCACTGAAAGTAAGTACCAGTTGCTCAAACGTGAGGTCAATAGTGAACGAGATTAGCTCTGGTGAAGTGAGGTCTGGAAGAACATTGCGAACAGCTTGTGCCTCTTCAATGCTGATAGGCACTACTGGATTTGAGTTCATGTCCATGATAAGGCTGAAGTTGAAGGCTATGAATGTGTTGTTATGATCTGTTGCAAGATCAGTCAGTCTTTTGATCACATTCAGGTCTCCAGTTGTGAGATAAACTGTTATGACTGTAGAGTCTTGCTGGGAGGCAGAACCACTTGTCAGCTGATAGTAGGAGGAAGCCTCAGAGAGATTTGCGGCACTCAGTAGAATGATTTCTTCTTCCACAATTGTGTTGGCTCTCACGGTTTCATCAAAAATTAGTGTAATTGTCTCCCGGTCTAGATCAATATCAAAATCAAGCAGAACTGGTGATGTCTTATCTTCAGTGAAGTTGGAAGCAGGTATGGCCTCGTGTGTAGTCACTGTTAACACGTTTGTACCATAGTTGTCGTTGAATGCTTCTGCTCGCATTGAGAGGTAGACATTACTCAGCCTGGTAGCAAGATTGTCATTCAACTTTACTCTGTTGAGATCTTCTGTTGAGATATTAACAGTGATAAAGTATCCATTCTCACTCTCAGTGAGACTTGAGAGTGTTAGCGTTACATAGTCTGGGCCAATGAACTGGGAGTTCTGTAGGGTTAGAGCCCGAGGATAGAATGTGCTTGCATTGATGATGTCATTGAAAGTCAGATGCAGGAGACCCATGTTCATGTCAAGTGTAAAATCAATCAGAGAGGCAGGGGTGGTGTCATCTATGAAAGCTGAGGCTGGAATTGCAACAGAGAGTGGGATACCCACCACTTCATTGCCAGCCATGTCATCAATGGTACCAGTCTGAATACTCAGCCAGGTATCAGCTACGCTTGTGGCTAGGTCGTCGGAAAGTTTCAGGTACCGAATGTCAGGTTGCAACAGATGGCCTGTCAGAATCATAGTCCCGTTGATGTTTGTCTCTTCAGTATTGATCCCTCCTGTAAGATTTCTCAAATCTGTGGGTACTGTAGAAGGTTCCGATAGTAGTGTTATACTGTCATACACAACAGAAGACACTCTGACTGGCTCATTGAATGTCAAGGTAATCAGATCAAGATCTAAATCCAGAACAAAAGTGATGAGCATTGGTGGCACCTTATCCGGCACAAGAGTACCAGGAGTCACCTGAATGGCAGCTGAGGGTGGTATGGGGTTTACCAGATTTGGAACCCTTCTGACGGCATCGAAAATGAGATTACTGGTGATAGAGATGTAAGTGTTTGATTCTGATGTGCCTAAATCATCTAGGGCCCTGATTCGGTTGGTGTCCACAGGGAGAAGGTCGACTACAATCACCAGTCCATCTGGGCTCATGGTGCTGCCACCAGTCAGTGTCACCATAGTAGCATTGTCTGACCTTCCATTGAGGAAGGTGATAGCGGAAGCGTCCAAAGAAGAAGTGGCAACGATCTCGCTGAATGTGAGTGTAGCTGTGTTGTTGCTGAGATTGAGTTCAAAACCAAGTAGGTCAGGGCTCCGCATATCATCGATAAACATGCTGACGTATTTAGCTTGGTTTGTTGGTACAGGGATGGCAACATTATTGGACATATCTCTTGCAAAACCATCTGCTAGAGCTAACCAGCAGTTGTTGATGTCAGAGCAGAGAGATCTTTGACGTTGAATTTCAAACCAGTCTTGATTTGTGAGTGTGAAGGTCACGATGGTGCTATCCATACTGGCAACGTTTCCTCCTGTGAGTGTGTGTGAGTGCTGAGCCTCCCGATAAAACGACTGCAGAGTGACTTTTGTCAGATCAACAGAGGAAGCATTGATGGTCTCATTGAAGGTGAGTGTAATGGTCCTGGTGTCAAGGTTAAATATAGTGAAGTCAACCAGGTAAGGTTTGTTGGTATCTTGAATGTAATTTGTTGGAGAGAAACCACAACCTTCAAAGATGGGCTCAATTGGATTGGAAGCTTGGTCAGTAATGGCCTCTCCCATGAAAGACAAGCAACAATCGGTACCATTGTTGTTATAGGCACACAGTGGCTGTCGTTTGAGTTCATTCAAGTCTCTAACTGTCAGCTGGCATGTGAACACTGTATTTTCTTCATCAGTACACGAACCACCTGTCAGACTATAGGCATAGATTGGTGCATCACAACCAAGTCCAATTCCCATTCCACTTCCTGGCATGATTCCACTCTGAGCAACACCACTTCCACTACCACTTTGGCTAGCACTGCTTGCACCACTAGCCCCACTAACAGCTGATCCTGATGTACCTCCACTTAAACCACTGCCACTTCCAACCATATTCCTACTGCAGTAGAAGCAGCAATCCTGGATTGTGAAGTCTGTACCTTGGATTGTTGAAACATTGACAGCCTCGTTGAACTGCAGCGTTAGTACTCCGGAGTCAAGATCAACTATAAATGAAGTCAATTCTGGGACGAGTGAATCACGGGCATAGTTTTCAGCTTGCAAAGCATTTCCATCCTCAATTGCAATAATGAAGTTGTCATTCATATCACGCGCCAGGAGGGAGGGTATTGTGATATAAGTATCATCTATGCTTGTTGCCACCCTTTCCAACTGCTTCAGTCGGTTCAAGTCTTGAAACAAAAGCTCCAGTTCAATTTCTGTCGAGTCATTGAGTGTCCACATACCTCCTGTGAGGGTATAAAAGCCATCAACACCACTTGCAAGTGGAGCTCCTTGGATTGTAATAGCAGTGGGGTCAAAGCTCATGGCCATCACAGCCTCGGAGAATATCAGGGTGAGATTTCCATAGGTGAAATCGACTGAAAATTCTAAAAGTAGTGGTGGAGTGGTATCGGCAGTATACCCTCTCACTCCTACAGCTGAACGATCAACAATGGCTGACAAATTGTTCCCATTCATGTCCTCAATTGTGTCCAAAGTCAGAGTGATATAGGTGTCAAAGGCCGAGGTAGCCAGATTTCTCAGACGCTTGATGTTGTTCAAATCTTCTGCTGTGATATCAACTGAGATGGTGGTTCCATTCTGACTCGATGTAGAGCTGGATCTGAAGTGATAGACCACAGATGCAGTGGTATTGTCTTGTAGTGAGATCTGGGTGATATCTAGACTCCTTGAGTTCACAGTTTCATCAAAAGTGAGGATCAATTTACCAGAACCATCAAGGTCCAGACTGAAGGCCACTAGTCTTGGGTCAACTTGGTCGGGTGTGAACCTTCTGACCTGCTGAGCTTCAGATATACTGATTGGAACAACTGGAAGTGCACTCATATCTGTCAGTGCCGCAGCAGTGATGGAGATATAGGTATTGTTGACATCTGTAGCTAACATGAAGAGTCGTTTAATAGCATTGAGGTCAGGTGTGCTCAAAATAACTTGAACAGTGGGTCCATCGAGAGAGCGCATAGTGCCTCCAGTTAGGGTATAGAGACTGCCAGACTCCCCCGTGCCAAGTTGACCTTCAACCAGAGTGAACTGGGTCAAATCAAATGTAGACAGGTCTACAGTTTCAGAGAAGTACAGAGTGAGAGTTTCATCTGTCAAGTCTAGGTCAAACGCTTGCAGCTCAGGCCTTATTGTGTCTGGTGCAACCTCAGTAGCTTGGAAGCCACCATTTGGTGGTATCTCCACGACAACATTTGCAACCATATCTTGAATAAAGGCTGTAGTGATGGCAATGTAGGTATTACTCAAGGCAGTAGCTAGGGTGGCCCTTTGTTTGATGGCATTGAGGTCATCCAGAGACAAAGTTATGGAGAAAGTTGGTGAGTTGGGACTCTCTGAAGAACTCGAGCTGCTCAGTGTGTAGAAATTGAGGCCATCTATGTCAACAAGTCGAGCTTCTCTGTTCTGGAATGTCAGCTCCACTGGGTTTAGTGAACCCCGAACATTGACTGTTTCTGAAAAGGTTAACTCAATCATCCCACTTGTGAGGTTTAGTGTGTATGAAAGGAGTTGTGGTTGGGTGGTATCAGCTGTATAGTTGTCGACAGCTGCAGCATTCAGTCCATTCACTCTTGCTTCCACTTCCTGCCTATTCATGTCAAGTATCGCATCACTGGGAAACACAAGCCAGGTCGTGGATTCATCATTTGCAATTGTTCTTGCCTTGATTGCATTGAGATCATCATCTGAGATTTGGATAAAAACAATTGTGTCATCTCGCTCAGATAGTAAGCTACCACCAGTAAGAGTGTATTGATACTGATCACGGCTAACATTGGATGATCGCTGCAGTGTCAACTGATTAAACTGGAGCGATGAGACATTGACGGTTTCAGAGAAGGAAAGATTCAGTGTCCCTAGGTCCATATCCAGGCTGTATCCAAGAAGACGTGGCATTGTGGTATCATTGCGATAGCCATCAGCCTGCCTAGCATTTCCATCCACTATAGGGGCAATAGGGTTGCCTGCCATATCTCGTACAAAGATAGAATCCACAGTCAAGTAAGCTGTCTCAATGTTGGTGTAAAGCATGTCATTCCGCTTCAGCTCATTCAGATCACTGGTTGAAAACCTCAACAGGATCATTAGGCCATCAAAACTTGGGGAAGTTCCTCCTGTTAGTCTTAATCTTTGCTGCAAGTGGGTAGAGGTCTCTGAGCCTTGGAGAACAAGGCCTGTTGGATCAAGAGTTGATCTGTCAACTGGTTCATCAAAGTTGAGAGCAATGGTACCAGCATTTATGTCAACAAAGAATGAACGCAGCTGAGGCGGAGTAGTGTCAAACCCATAGATGTCTGCATTTTGAGTCAGCTCTTGGCTTGGATTGGCTATGAGTGCATTATCATAGAATGCACCTTCCCTTAGAGTGAGATAAGTGTTGTTAGGGTTGCTAGCCAGATCTCTGAGCAGCTTTATCTCATGGAGGTCCACATCTGTGAGAGCAATAGTGACAACAGGACCATCAATTTCTGTGACACTTTCTGTGCTGGTCAATGTGTATGTAGTAATTGTCGGTCTGGGAGTTCTATCCAGGCCACTGCCAGACCCAGATCCTGTTTCCAAGCCTGAAGATGGAATGGAGCCATTTGCTGTTCCCACTCCGGAGGCTGATCCAGACCCCAATACTAAGCTAACAGAGTCTGCAGACTGCAGCACTAGGAATGTGATATTGAGTGTGCTAGCATCAACAGTCTCATTGAATGTTAGAATGAGGAGCTCTGAGGTCAAATTGAGACTATAGGATAGTAAAAGGGGTCTGTTTTGGTCCGGAAAATAGTTATCAACTCGTCTTGCCATGCCATTGGGAAGTGCAACAATAGGATTGCCTGACATGTCACTGACAAAGTCCTCAGGGATCACTAAATAAGTTGCATTGAATTCCCTAGCTAGCTCCTTGATTTTCTTGATGGCATTCAAGTCTTCAGTGCCAATAGTAATGATGACAATATGTGAATCTGGAGTTTCAGTGGAGCTGAACAATGGAGGGTCACCATGAGTGAGGGTGAAGGAGAAATTGGCATCTGGGATGAATTCCAAAGGCTGGAATGTTATCTTGCTGATGTTAAGGCTCAAAATATCAATGGTCTCAGTGAAGTTGAGAATGAGGGTCCCAGTGTTGAGATCCAGTTCGTATGCCTCCAGTTCTGGGTTGATGATGTCATCAGTGAAATTCTGCACTTGTAAGGCACTGCTCCTCAAGATTGCGATAACCTCATTTCTGTTCATGTCCAGAATGGTACTTCTGGTGATGGACACGAATGTTGTGCTCTCATCAACTGCAAGCCCACGGATACGCTTCAGCTCATTCAGGTCATCCAGACCCAGTTCGACTGCCACAACATCATTGAATGGAGTCAAAGTGAAAGTGTTGTAGGGCGAGAAAGACAACAGTTGGTCATTTCCAGTTGTGTTTGTGGCATAGTGGAGTGTGATTTGAGACACATCTAGGGAGGTGGTGTTCACTGTTTCAGAGAAATAGAGGCTAAGGACCTCAGATGTGAGATTCAGGTTGAATGCTAGCACTTCAGGTCGAGTAATATCTTCAGTGAAGAATGTCGCTTGTATTACATCACAGCCATTGTTTGGAGCACATGGCAGGGCTGTGACATTGTTGCCATTCATGTCATCAATTAGCATGGTGGTTATGGAGATGTACGTGGATTGAGGACTGACAGCTAGCTCCGGCAACCGTTTGATTTGATTCAGATCTTCCAATGTCAGATTCAGAGTGATCATGGTTGAGTTTTCCATAGTAAAGTACCCACCAGTCAGAGTGTGTTCAAAGATGGTGGCATTGGAGTCATTTGTGCTTATGATAGTGATTTGCTCCAAGTCAAATGTAGTAATATCAACAGTTTCAGAGAATGTTAAAAACAGCTGATTGGCATCAAGGTCGAGGTCAAATGAAATCAACTCTGGTTCTGTGGTATCAGGGGTAAAGTCTCCCACTGGGAATGGATCACTCTCATTCACACTCACAAGTGGGTTGGCATTCATGTCTAGAATTCCACCTAGCTGTACGGCAAGGTAGGTTGTCTCATTGGAAGTGGCTAGGTTGTATAGCCTCCGGATTTCATCAGAATCAACCTTGGAAAATGTCAGGTTGATCATTGTGGAATCAAGCTGTGTTGAATCACCTCCAGTCAGCATGTATGATCCATAGGGGTCTGTACTGTTTGGTGCATTTAACAGAACAAAGTAGGTATACTGGATGGTGTCAGCATCCACTGTTTCAGAAAAAGTCAGCCGAAGTAAATCAGAATTCATGTCAAGGTCGTATGATATGAGTTCTGGAGGAGTGGTGTCTTCAACAAAACTGTCAACCTGCAGGCCAGCAGAGGGCATGATGGTGTTAAAGTTCATATCATGTACCAGTTCAGGTCCAAAAGAGAGATAGGAATCATTAACAGAGGTTGCAATCTCTTCAATTCGCTTTATTTCATCCAGATCCTCCTTTGTGATCCAAACTTGAATGATGAGGGCATCTTCCATTGAGTGGCTACCTCCAGTGAGTGTGTACCCAATGTTAGAACTCTCATTGGATTGGATTCTGAGCTGTGTGACATCAAACGATGAAGCATCCATGGTTTCCGGGAAATAGAGTGTCATGTTACCTCCATCCATGTCCAAATCCCATGATATCAGGTATGGTCTGGTTGTGTCTGGAATAAAAACTGCAGCCTCTTGGGCATCAGTAGTGGAAATGGGAACAATCTGATTTCTGTTCATGTCCACCAATAGAGTGTCTGGGAATGTAATGTAGGTGGTGTTCATTGAGATTGCAAGACCAAAAATACGCTTGATTTCATCAAAGTCAAACTTGGAGAATGTCACATTAATTGTCATGGCATCAATCCTCTCAGTGTGGTTACCACCAGTCAGACTGTAGTAGAGGACAGATTCGTCGTATTGATATAAGATATCGATATCGAAGAGTGTGGCGTTTGTGGCATTCGCTCCAAGCGTGTCATTTCCAAGAGTTTCATTTCCAAGAGTTTCATTGAACTCAGGTAGATTGGCAACCTCAATCAGAGTAGTGTTCTGGACATGCTGGAAGGTGATCAAGTTGCGGTTGAGTGTGTTTGCCTTCACAGTCTCATTGAACGTAAGGTATAGTACCCCTAAATCCATATCCAGGATATATCTGACCAGCGATGGAGGGTTTGTGTCCTCAATGAAACGCCTGACTTGGATCCCTTCTCCCTCCACTTCAAATGGTGCTGGGATGGGGATGATGTTCAGACCACGCTCATCGCCAATAAACGCAGAAGTGATTGTAATAAAACTGTTGTTTACACTAGTCAAAAGTCCTTCGTTCCTCTTGATCTCATTCAAGTCATTCTCTGAGAATGTAAGCACTGTGAGGTAGTCATCAGGAGTGAAGGTGCGCCCTCGAGTCAGTGTAAAGTTATTGCTAGCTTCAGGAGCACTTTGGTTGTGGAGGGTAAGCTGAGGGGGTGACAGTGTGCTCTGATCAACAACATCATCATAAAAGAGTGTTAGAATACCTTCGTCTAGATCGATATCAAAGTACTCAACTTGGGGTGCAAGGCTGTCCAAAATGAGGGTAGCTACTATCATGGCATTGTTTGGAGGCACTCCCACAACAGGGTTTCCAGCTGTGTCCAGCACAATACCTTCCTCAATAGAGATGAAAGTGTCCACTGGAAATGGCCCTCCTACAAGAGTGGTGGCTAGATTTCGTGTGAGCTTGATCATCCTCATGTCAGAAGCTGTTATGGTAATGCCAAGGATTCGTTTGTCCACTGTCTGATATTCTGCACTTCCTCCAGTCAGAGTGAATGAGGGTACACCAGCAACAGTGGCATCAGCATCTCCCTGGAGCGTTATGTTTGTGAAAACAGTCGAGTTCACTCTTACTGGCTCATCAAATGTCAGATAAAGGAGGTCATCCTGTAGGTTCAACGTGAAGGACGCAAGTGTGGGTACAGTGACATCAGGCTCATAATCCCAAGCCTGTAGAGACTCATTCATAGGTATCGGGACGACTGGGTTGGCATTCATGTCCTGTATTGTAGCACTGGTGATAGAAATGTATGTATCATCCAGTTCTGTTGCAAGCTCCTCCATGTATTTCAGGACAATTACATCATCAAAGGTTAGCTCAAAATGGAGGTAGATCCAATTTTCTGCTGACAGCACGCTACCACCAGTGAGTGTGTGAGACTCTGTAGTATTGTGGCTATTGTAGAAGGTGATTCCAGTGGGATCAAAGGTCGCACGGTTAACAGTTTCATCAAACGTCAGGGTAACATTGTTGGAATCAAGATTGATAGAAAAGTTTACCAACATTGGGGCAACTGTATCACCAATCAATGTGAGAGCAAAGGAACTTGAGCTTTGACCGGTAAACAGTCTCTGCAATAGATCATTCGAACCGTTGATGGCTACCACCGGGTTCATGGCCATATCGAGGACTAGGTCAGATGAGAACTCAATGTAGCAGTTTGGAATGGGGTTATCAGTGCAAAGGGTTGTGTCCTGCTTGATCTGATTCAGGTCAAAGACAGTGGGTTGGAAGGAGACGGAGGTGTTATCTGCTGTAGTGATGAGTTCATTGGGGCCAGTGAGTTGGAGGTACTGGAAGTCTGGATCATCGTTTATGTTTGACCAGAATCGTTTCAGAATGACTTGGGTGGTGTCAAAACTTGAGATGTTGACAGTTTCATTGAAGACAACAGTCAGGATCTCATTTGTGAGATCAAACAGTGCAAAGCTGACTAACATTGGCTGTGACACATCGGCAGTGTAGTTTGTTACCCTGACAGAGTTGTTTTGATCCCGTTCAATCACTGGATTCCCATTCATGTCTTCAATTGTGATGTTGGTGAAGGAGAGGTAACAGTCTAGCACTTGAAGCAGATCAGTACAAATTGGTTTGCGTTTAACCTGGTTAAAATCGTCAACGGAAAATTCCACCCTGATTACTGTGCTGTTTATACTCACTGATCCACCGCCTGTCAGTTTATGAACATCTAGTATTGGTGGGCTGGCATCCTGGAGAGTGAATTCTGTCACAATCATAGAGTTCCGATTTACAGTTTCATCAAAAGTGAGGATCAGAAATCCAGTGTCCATGTCAATGTCCCAGGTGACCAACTGTGGTTGAGTAGTGTCTTCAGTGAAGTTTACAACCCTCTGTGCTTCTCCATTCAGAATGGCTACAATGTGGTTGGTATTCATGTCTGCTACTAGCTCACGTGTGTGGGTGATAAAAGTGTTGTTTTCATTGGTGGCAAGGAGGTAGCGATACTTGATAGCATTCTGATCAGCAACAGTCAAGTTTAGCTTGATGGTTGTTGAATTCTCCATGCTCCACTCACCACCAGTGAGCGTGTAGTACTCAAAAGGATCAGTAACAGCAACATCCAACCGTAAGGTTATCTGGGACGGATCAAACGAATTGACATTCATCGTTTCCGAGAATGTCATCACAATGCTGCCATCATCCATGTCCAAGTTGAAATTGAGGAGGATTGGTGGTGTAATGTCTGGAGTGTACACTGACACCTGCTGCCCAGCACCATTAGGAATACTCACAACAGCATTTCCAAACATGTCCACAACCAGGCTGGAGTTGAACGTGATGTAGGTATCACTCCTCCCTGTTACAAGGCTGTAATCAAATTTGAGTGAGTCGAGATCCTCTTTTGTGATGTTGACAACCACAATTGAGTTGTTTTCGGTGTCTGTGAATCCTCCATTGAGTTGGAAGAAGTCATCAGCAGTACTATTGTCCTGGAGTGTGATGGTGACTGGTTGGAGGCTGAGAGTGTTGACCGTTTCAGAGAAATAGAGTGTTAAAATTGAAGCATCCACATCGAGATCAAATGCTTCCAACACTGGTGGAATAGTGTCAGCCATAAACACAGAAACAGACAGTGGATTCTGAAAACTGATCTCAGTTACAAAATTGTTGTTCATGTCCTGGATTGTGAGGTTGGTAATGGAGAGCATTGTGTTGTTCTCGTTGGTTGCCACGGTGATAAGCTGCTTGAGGACATTCAGGTCTGCTCGCGTGAGGTTAACAATCACAATTGGTTCATTTCCATGGCTGATGGAGGAACTGGTCAGTGAGTAGAATTCACCTGAACGACTGTTGAGGAAGGTGATTTGGGTCTCATTAAACGTGGCAACATTCACCGTCTCTGAGAAGTAGAGAGTGAGAGTTTCCAGTGTCAAATCAAGATCAAAAGCTGTGAGAGATGGGCGTGCATCATCAGGGGTGAAAATAAGCACCGAAAAGTCTTCTTCAAAAGTTACCTCCATTGCTGAATTACCAACCATGTCTGAAATTGTGCTGGCTGTGAGACTGATGTAAGTGTTGTTAGCATTTGTCGCGAGTTCCGTTTCACGTTTGATGTTATTTCTGTCAAACTCACTCAAGAAAATGACAACTTCTGGACCGTTAACAGAAACAGAGTAGCTATCATTTGTGAGGGTATACTGCACAGTGTTGTTGGAACTGTGAAGAGTGATTTGGCTGACATCCAAAGTTGACAATCTGACTGTCTCATCAAATAAGAGAGTTAGAGTGTCAGAGGTCAGATTAAGATTGAAGTTCTCAAGGATCGGACCACTTGAATCTCGCATAAAGATTCGAACAAGAAGAGCATTGATACCATTAAGTCGAGGTGCATTGGGGTTACCATTTTGATCCAAAACTGCCCCCTCATCTATGAGAAGATATGCGGTAGTCATAATATTGGCAATTTCACGAGCTTTGAGTGCATTCAAATCATCCCTATCAAGTTGGATCATCACGTCAGCTACATCTCCCACTGATACAAAGTCACCTGTAGTGAGGGTATATCTTTGTGCCTCAGGCATCAGTATGGTGTTGGGGACCTCCTGAAAAGTGACGCCTGGAAAACTGAAGGTTGTGATGTTGATGGTTTCAGAGAAATGGAGGATTAGAATCCCCATGTTCATATCAAGGTCGAAGCTGTTCAAAATTGGAACCACAGTGTCATTCATGAAGAAGGAAGCCTGTAAGGGCTCATCTCTTGGGATCTCCATGACACTATTTCCAGCTGGATCTGTGATAAAGTGTGGTTCAATGCTGATATAAGTATTGTTGATGTTGGTCCAAAGATCTTCCATTGCTTTAATAATGTTCAAGTCATCATTTGAAATGATCAAATCGATTGCAAAGCCATCAGGTGAGTTGGTATAACCTCCAGTGAGGGTGAAGCTAGCAGTTGAGTTGGGTCCAGCAATAGCAGTAAACCCTGTTGTATTCAGGGAGCTTGCATTAACTGGTTCGTTGAAGTTTACAGTTACAATGCCAGTAGTCAAATCTACTGCAACAGCAGTGATATTGGGGCCTGTCTGGTCATATGTGTAGTTTCTCACGCGAATCAGAATCTCAATAGCACTGTTTGGATCCAGTGCTGTGTCAAAGATAGCATTGGTACGGAGCAGTAAATATGTATTGTTGGGATCAGTAGCCAAGGTTGGGATGGTCTTGATAGCAAGTATATCAGTGGCTCCCAGCTGAAATTCAACATCAGGGGAGACACCAGTGGTCAATGTTTGACCTCTGAGTCGGTATTCTGCATAGTCTGCAGTAGTATTGATGCTGTCTGATCTTAGAATCAGCCGTCTGATTCGGAGCGTCTGGGAGTCAACAGTTTCATCAAACTCCAACCTCACCAATCCAGTGTCAGCATCTAGATCAAAGCTCAAAAGTATCGGCCCTGTCATGTCAGGGATGTAGTTTCCTGCTGTAATGGGGAATGCAGAAGTGTTTGAGATGTTCACAGCAAAATATCCTTCCATGTCTTGAACAATGTGTGATGTCATACTGATGTAAGTGTCTGACTCTTGCTTAGCGAGTGTGAGGATTGCTTTGATGTTGTTTGCATCAACTGTGTCAAGCATTAAGGCCACAATAGGATCATTTGTCTCATTTAGTAGCATACCCCCAGTCAGAGTGTAATACTGTGAAATATTGAGCTCGACTGATGGACTATTCTGAAATGTAATTTGTTCCAGATCAAATGTACTAACATTAACAGTCTCTGAGAATGTTAGGACAAGAATAAGTGAGTCCATATCAAGGTAAAACTCAACTAGCTCTGGGGCTGTGGTGTCAGGAGTGAAGACAGCCACTGGCAAGGGGTCAGTGATATTGATTTCCACCAAGGGGTTTAGGTTCATATCCATGACAGCAAGCATACTCAAACTGATATAGGTGGTTGTGTTTGAAATGGCCAGCAGGGGCTGACGCTTAAGATCATTCAGATCTGCAGGATCAAGTTCAATGGTTAGCAAAGTGGAATCATCGGTAGACACCATCCCCCCTGTTAATGTTCTGTTGTCTGAGCTGTTGGCTTCAGAAAGGATTGAGATCTCCTGCACCTGCAGTGAACCAGCCATCACAGTCTCGCTGAAGTAGAGTGTCAAAACACCACTGTTCATGTCAAGATCAAACCTCTCAAGGGTGGGTTGTGTTGTGTCAGGGGTGAAATTTGCCACTCTCAGAGCATTTGTTAATGCAATTTCAACAATTGAGTGTCCACTCATGTCCTCAACAAGGTTGGGCGTGATTGAAATAAATGTGCGGTTTGATGCTGCTAATTCCCGAAGATATTTCAAGTTGTTGAGATCAAGCTCACTGAAGGTGATCTGAACAGATGGCTCTGGCAGTGTAGAGAAGTTGCCTCCACTAAGAGTGTACATGTAGGTGGGAAGAAAACGGTTGTTGCTCAGGGTGATGTAACTGGTGTTAAGGGTGGTCAGCCGAACAGTTTCAGAGAACGATAGCTCCAATGTGCCAGTGTTCATGTCAAGACGGAAGGACTCCAATCGAGGGTTGATAAAGTCCCCATAGAAATCACTGACAGGGATGGCCATCTGTTGAGGTCTACCCACCACAGCATTACTAAATGTATCAGCAGCTGCGCTACTGGTGTGTGCAAGGTAGGTGTTATTGGGAGTGGTCACAAGATTGTCGTATTTCTTGATCTCATTTAGGTCTGCTCTGGTTAGTGTGACAGTTATTTCAGGTCCATCTGAAGATCTTACTATACCCCCTGTTAAGGAGTAGCTTAGGGTCGGAGTGGAGTCATTCTGGATGTAAAATTGAGACATATCAAGTGAGGTAACACTGACCGTCTCAGAGAATGAGAGTATCAGCTCTTCAGATGTCAGATTGATGGAAAAAGAAGTGAGAACAGGAGGCATCATGTCACGTACAAAAAAAGCTACTTGCAGACCATTTCCATCCAGGATAGGTATATTGCTGTTTCCACTCATATCTTCTACAGTTACATTAGTAATCACTACATAGGTATTGAGGCGGGATGTAGCCACTTCAGGCAGCTGCTTGAGCCTGTTGGTGTCAAACAGTGTCAGTTGAATAGAAACTGATGTTGAATTGAGATCTGAATTGCTGCCATTGGTTAGGGTGTATGCATTGATCTCAGAAGACCACCCAGCTCTGTCTTGAATTGTGATTTGTGTTGCATCAAGTGAGGTGACATTGACTGTTTCAGAAAAGATCAAGTGGAGTACGTCAGAGTTCAAATCAAGTGTTGCACTCAGTAACACTGGAGGCGTTATGTCTCTGATGTATCTTGATGCTTGTGTTGCATTGCTGGAATTGGTGGCAACAGCAATGTTTCCATTTTGATCTATAATTGATGCATTGTACAAGGACAAATATGTGTCGTGGGGCCCTGTAGCAAGTTGGAGGTTTTCTGTGATTTCATCCACTTGGGACTGCAGTAAATGCACTGCAATGGTGGTGTGATTGACACGAGAGTGGGGAGTGGTTTCATTGAAGATGAGATAGCTGTCCACAAATGGTGCATTTTGCAGTTGAACCGTCTCCACCACAAATGTAGTCCAGTCTACAGTCTCTGAATAAGTCATATACAGTGTATTTGAGTCCATATCAAGGCTGAACATGTCTAGCTCTGGAGCAGTTTCATCTTGGACGAAATCAGCTGCCTCAGTTGCATTACCATTGGTAACAGCCTGGATGTCACGGCTGTATATATCATCCACTGTTGAAGCAGACACTGTCAACCATGTGTTAGCTCTCTCAGTGGCAAGTTCGGGAATGTACTTTAGCTCATTCAGATCAGTATCAGATAGAATCACAGTTAAGTCATACCCACTGGAGGTAACAGTGTATGAATCAGTAGAGAGGGTATAATAACGGTTCGGTGCTCTAAAGATAGCATTTTGAACTGTGATTCCAGTTGCGAGGAATGTTGAAGTGTTGACAATGTCATTGAATGTGAGATGCAGCAAGCCCTCATCCATATCAAGCACAAATGACTGCAGAGTGGCTCGGGTAACATCTGGAGTGAACATGCCCACTTGGTGAGTTTGGTCCAAATTGACATTTCCTGCTGTGTCAGATATGGCAGCATATTGAAGTCTGATGAATGTATCTGAAACACTGGTAGCAAAGTTCATATTGATCTTCAATACCTCTAGATCTTGTGGAGATAGGAAGATAGTAACTACAGTTGATCCGTCGTAGGAATTTGAATCTAGGATCCAGGGTGAAACAGATAGCTCAATGAGAGAGTCATTGGATTGGATTAAAATCCTGGTGAAGTTCAGGGTGGAGGTCAGGATAGGTTCATCAAATGTCAGGATGAGACGGTCTCGGTCCAAATCAAGGTTGGAATGAACCAACACAGGACCAGTAGTGTCAGAGGTGTAGTTCCTAACCTGTACTGCTGCTGAGCTGGGTATGGGAGCAACAGGGTTTCGGGCATGTGCCGTATCTGTGATAAGGTTTGATGTGAAAGAGAGGTAAGTATCATTATCACTCTTCAGGAATGTCAGTGCAGCTTTGATTCTTCGGATATCATCTTGCGAGAATTCTAGCACTACCTGTCGACCATTGAGGCTAGCTGTGCTACCTCCAGTCAGTGTCAGCTGCTCCTCAAGTGGAGAGGAAGGGCGGCTCTGGAGAGTTACGGCTGTGGGGTCGAGAAATTCAATATTTACTGGCTCATTGAAGAAGAAGGTGAGTGTTTGGTTCTCAAGAGAAATGTCAAAGTATTCAAGCACTGGTGCTTGCTCATCTGGGATGAATTCCTGTGAATAGGTGGCGTGGCTTGTTGGTATGGCAACAAGAGGATTGCCTGCCATGTCTATGACAGTAGCAGATGAGAGAGCAATCCAGCAAGTGTTTCTGCGGAAACAGAGGGTGGGGTGTGTTTTAATGGTGTCTACATCTGGTTCCAGGATTGTAAACGTGATGATGTGGGAATCCGCTCCTTGGATAATGCTGCCAGTGAGTGACATGAGTCCATCCTCTCTCAGGACAGTGAAAAAGGTCTGGAATGACACCTGGGTAGCATCAAAGGTCGAGAAATCAACCGTCTCAGAGAATGTCAGTGTTACAGTCTCATTAGGGTAGTTGAACTCACTGAATGAGACCAAGTAGGGTGGAGTGGTGTCAGCAATATAACGATCTGGTGACATTAAAGGATCTGAGGGTGGGACGATGGAGTTTCCAACCATATCCTGAATTGCGAGTTCAGTAAAGTTCAGGAAGCAGTCTGTGCCATTTTCACTAAAGACACACAGGGGCAGCCTCTTCAACTCATTGAGGTCTTCAAAGGAGAGCTGTATGACAATGACAGTACCATCTGGTGAAGGGGAAGTTCCTCCTATTAGTGTGAGCGATACATTGAGGGTGATTGGGTCATCAGTGAGGGTGAACTGGGTAAAATCAAGAGTTGAGCGGTTCAAAGTTTCGTCAAATTGGAGAGTTATTGTACCTGTGTCAAGATCAATGATATAGTCAGTCAACGTTGGCCGAGTATCATCATCTATAAAGTTCTGCACAACAAGTGATTGTGGAGGTGATATTGGAATTAAACCATTGCCATTCATGTCCCTGACCAGATCAGACGTGGTGGAGAGATAGGTGCTTCCATTGGAAATCCCCAGAGCCGAGAGCCTCTTGATGTCATTCAGGTCCTCCTGAGTAAGCTGAAGTATGACCACAGTCGAGTTCTCTGTAAGAATGTCGCCACCAGTCAGAGTATAGGATCTGTTTTCAAGAGCTTCTGTGGCATCTGCTTGGAGAGTGATTGCAGAGGAGTCAAACGTGTCAACATTGACTGTTTCTGAGAACGTGAGAGTAATGTTGCCAGTATTAGCATCAAAACTGAAATCAAGAAGTTCAGGGCTTGTTATGTCTGCTGTGAAATCAACTGCTTGCATAGCAGCCTCCATGGAGATAAAATTCACAGCATTTCCAGTCATATCTTCAACTGTGGTTGGTGCAAGGGAGAGGAAGGTATTGGATATATCTGTTGCTAAGTCCCAGTAGAATTTGATCTGGTTCAGGTCGTTATCTGTTACAGTAACTGCAACTATTGGACTGTTATAGTCTTGCACACTGCCCCCCGTGAGCATGTAAACAGTGCCATTTCCATCTTCTGTGTTCTGTAGGGTGATGCCAGTTGGGGCAAAGGAGGAAACATTGACAGTCTCAGAGAAGGTCAAGTGAAGCACACCTTCATCCATATCCAGATGGTAAGCAGTGAGATTTGGCTGCACAGCATCCTGTGCAAATCTTCCAACAGGCAATGGGGCTCTTGCTGGGACTTCAATGACTGGGTTACCATTCATGTCATTGATTGCATATGAGGTTACTGAGAGGTAGGTTGTCTCAGCAGATGTGGCTAGCTGGGTGAGGTTTCTGATGATGTCAGTGTCAACGGCAGTCAACTGTATGACCACTACCGGTCCATTATCAGTGAGGACTGTGCCTTCATTTAGCGTGTAGAACTCGAATGATTCATTGACAGTTGGGACTCCAGCATGTAAGGTGAAAGCAGAGGCATTGAAAGTGAAAATGTTGACAGTTTCTGAGAAGCTGAGAGTAAGTTGGTTTGTGGACAAGTCTAGGTCGAAGCTGTTCAGAACTGGGGATACAATGTCTGGTACAAATACCAGTGATTTCAGAGCAAAATTGCCAAGAGTAGGGAAGTTGCTGTTACCAAATGTGTCTAGGACTGTTTCATTTGTGATACTGATGTACGCAGTGTTGCGACGTGTGGTGGCAAGTGTTTGAAGCCTCTTGATTTCATTCAGATCAGTTGTGGAAAGTTTGATGACTACAACTCTGCTATCTGACCCTGTGAAGTCCTGAACAGTGACAGGTTCCATTCCCACTCCAGAACCAGAACCAAAAGCACTACTGAGGGCCTCTTCAATGAGGGCAGCACCAGCTGTAGGTACAATGCTACTTGTGTTTGTGAGGGTGTACTGTTCGGTTATGGGAGCAGAGATATTGGAAGTGGATAGAAGAGTAATTTGTGTCAGGTCGAGTGGAATGATTGTATGGACTGCTTCAGAAAAAAACAATGTCAAAATTTCCTCCGACATATCAAGTCTGAAAAACTCCAAGGAGACAGGTGTTATGTCCTCCATGTATACTTGAACTGGCTCTTCATTTATTCCATTGTACAGTCCGTAGGCATACTCGCCAGCCATATCTTGGATTGTGTCATTCTCAAAACTAAGCCAAGTTGTCATGGCAGTGAGAGCTATGCCCCTGCGTTTGATCTCATTCTGGTCAAATGCAGTGATCTGGATATGCACTGATGTGTCATCCATGTTTGATACAAGTGACCCTCCAGTGAGGGTGTATCTGTGCACAGAGTTTGCAACACCTGGCATTACTTGTAGTGTGAGTTTCTCAAACACAAGTGTGGAAACATCCATTGTTTCTGGGAAATTCAGAACCAGAATGCCACGATTCATGTCCAGGTCAAAGCTGTCGATCCGTGGGCGGACATCATCATCCATGAAAAGAGAAACCATAGTGGCATTGTCACTCGGCCTCTCCATAACTTGGTTTCCATTCATATCAGCTACCAAATCTGCAGTGAAGCTCAGGTAGCTGGTTGATTCATTCCTCAGAAGATCTTCATCTCGTTTGATGTTGTTCAAATCATTGACAGAGATCTGAATTCGCAGCTGTAGTCCATTCGTGCTGTTTGATTCTCCACCAGTCAGTGTGTAAAAGGTACCATTCGAAATATCTGAATCTGACTGTAGTGTGATAGCAGAAAACACAAGAGTGCTTCTATCCACCGGCTCATCGAATTCTAGAATTATAGTGCCATTGCTCAGGTCAACTGCAAAGCTCGAAAGTTGTGGAGCAATCCTATCCTCAAAGAATCTATCAGCTTGGCTGTAGGTTGCTAGGATACCATTTCTGTCAAGTGAGAGATCACGGACTGTGTCTCGCTGTATTTCAAGGAAGGTGTTGTCGACACTTGTAGCAAGTTGTGTCTCCAATTTGATCAGATTAAGCTCATCTTGGTCAATTTTGATGTCAACAAGCGGAGAATCTGCAGATATAACCTCACTTCCACTCAATTGGACAATCCCATTCAGTGATGCATTAGCAGTTGGGTACAGAATTAACCCGGGAAGATAGACGCTGCTGGCGTTGACCGTCTCGTCAAATGTAAGCGTGAGGATTTCTGAAGTCAGGTTCAGAGTATAATTGAGAAGTATTGGACCAAATGTATCTCTAGAGTAATCACTCACTTGTAGGCCATTTTCTGATGTGATGTTGACCACACTCAGCCCCACCATATCCCTGACAGTGGTAGTATCAATAGCAAGGTAGGTGTTGTTACTTGAAGTGGCCAGTTCTGGGATCAATTTGATAGCATTCAGGTCTTCACGAGAAATGCTGATTGTCACAATGGGACCATTTACAGAAAGAGTGGTGGTGCTTTCTGAAAATAGCCGGTGTGTAAATTCATCTGACATTATTGACCCTTCAGGTTGGAACACAATGCCTGAGATGTTGAGAGAACTTGTGTTCACTGTCTCAGAAAATGAGAGGACCAGTTGTTGAGTGTTTACATTGAAACTGAATGCCTCAAGCTGTGGTGGAATGGTGTCAGGAGTATATCTGTAAACGTTCTGAGCCTCCGTGGTATTTAAGGGAACAACTGGGTTATTGAACATGTCTGAGATTGCAAAACGAGTAAAGGCAAGATATGTGGTTGATTCATTGACTGATAGTCCTGTTAGCTGTTTTAGAGCGTTGAGATCATTGAGGCTGATTTGTAGGGTAATTTCAGCTCCATTTGGGCTGGTGGTTCCACTACCAGACGTAAGATTGTAGTCCATGAATGAATACTCAGACTCATTTCGAGAGCTTTGCAGTGTAAACTCCTCAGCATTCAAAGTCAGAGATCTAACAGTTTCTGAAAAAGCGAGAAAGATCTCACCGGAATCAAAATCAAGATCAAAAGAGATCAATTCAGGAGATGTGATATCTGGTGTCAGCAGTGTCACAGGCTGAGCATTAGCTGGAGACACCTCGTCTAAGAGGTTACCGTTTGTGTCACGAATAGTAAATGGTGTTAGTGCAATAAAGGTAAAATTTGAGTCGGTGATCAGCGGCTCCAATCTCTTTAGCTCATTTTGATCATCCACTGAGAGTTGGATAGATATGGTGGTATTATCCCCATACAAAGAATACCCACCAGTGAGAGTGTATGAGCCATTGATGGATGGAAAAGAAGAGTCATCCTGGAATGTTATCTGAGTTGTATTAAGAGTAGAGGCTTGTACTGTTTCAGAGAATGTGATGGTGAGGAGGCCAACGTCTAGATCGAGATCAAAAGAGACAAACGATGGTGAGATACGATCCACTGTCAAGTTAGTAACTTGCAATATGGCATAGTTTATGGGGTTTCTGTTCATGTCTTCAATGGTTGCAGTCTCCAAAATGATGTATGTGTTCTCTACCGAAGTCAGGATCTCATCTAAGAAACGAATCTGATCGGAGTCTTCTTTGTTCAGAGTGATATTGAGGAATCTTGTATCATCATAGGTTTGATTTCCTCCTGTGAGACGATAGACCACAGTCTGGTTTAGAGGATCAGCCGCATTAGTGAAGAGAATTCTTGTGATTTGTAATGACTCTGGCCTGATAGTCTCAGAGAATGTAAGAGCAATTGTATCAGTGTTTAAATTGACATCAAAAGATACCAGTTGGGGCAGTACAGTGTCTTCAGTGTAGTTCGTCACAGGATATGCCTCTGTTTGTGAAATGGCATTGACCGGGTTTCCACTCATGTCCATAATGAGACTAGGTGAGATCGAAATGAAGGTACTTTCTTGGGTGAAACCTAGCCCCCTTCGGCTCTTGATTTCATTCAGATCATCAAAGTCCAGTAGGAGGTATATTGTGGTAGAATCATTGAGTGATGAAATGCCTCCCTGTAAAGTATACTCTATAAAACTAATCGCATCTTGAGATGACACCAGTGTGATTGCAGTTGCATCGAAAGTGCTTGCGTCTACTGTTTCATCAAAAGTGAGGCTCAGAACTTCAGAGGTTAGATCAAGGTCAAAGGTCACAAGGGTTGGAGATGTCATATCCTCAGTGAAACCTTGCACTCTTGCAGCATCTTCGATATCAATTTCAACCACAGGATTTTCATTCATGTCGAAAACTGTTTCATTGTTGAAGGCAAGGTAGGTGTCATTCACTGATGTTGCCAGTCCAGGTGTGAGCCTCTTCAACTCATTGAGGTCATCGATAGAGAAAGAAACAACAATTGTTGTGGAATCCTCTTGTGTTGAATTTCCACCTGTTAGTGCAAACACAACAGTTGCATCAGAGAAGTTGGCAGTATTTCCAAGAATCAGGTTTGTGACGTTTAGAGTTCTAGCTCGCATCGTTTCATTGAACACTAGAGTCAATGTCCCATCATCTAAGTTGATGTCAAAGGAAACCAGATGGGGGCGGGAGGTGTCAGGGGTGAAATTCAGAGCTTGAAGTCCAATCAGTACTGGATTCAGTAGGTTGCCAGATGTGTCCAGCACGGTAGGATTGTTGGGATCAGGATCGGTTGTGAGAAAGGTATTGTTGATGCTTGTTGCAAGACCGAGGTCTTTTTTGATGGCATTCAAGTCATTTACAGAAAGAATTACCCTCATGGTGTAGCCATTGGTAGAGGGAGTGGAGGTGCCAGAAGTCAACCTGTAGGTGGTAGTGACATCAATAAGGTTGGCAGCATCTTGGAGGGTTATGCCAGTGGGGTTGAAAGTATTTGTTTGAACCACATCATCAAAGGTGAGGTCCAGGATCCCCCTGTCCATGTCAATTGTGTAGCCAAGCAAATCCGCCTCATCTTCATCTGCAAGAAAGGAGCTAGCTTGTAGTGCATTTGTCAGGGGGACACCTATGACATCATTTCCAAACATGTCCTGGAACGTTCCATTCTCAATTGAGATATATGTAGTTGACATACCATTGGCCAGGTCAAAATCAAGTTGAATTGCAAGCACATCTTCGTCAGTAAGTAAAATTTGGACTCTGCGCTTTAAGTTTGCATCTGGTTGGTCATATGACACAGTGGCATTAGTCAGAGTAAAGTTTGAAGTGCCAGCATTGTTTATGCTGCTGCTTGAAAGAAGTGTGATGCCAGGTGGATACACAGAGGGTAGATATATTGGTTCATTTGACACAAGAGTGATTGTTTTCAGCCCAAGATCAAAATGAAAGCCAGTCAGCAATGGCTGTGTGACATCAGGCCTAAAAGAGCTTGCTTGAAGCCTCTGTCCTGCCCCCCTAGCAGCTGCATCCCTGTTATTCAAATCTTCAATCAGATTGACTGTGTTCTCAAGCCAGGTGGAATTCACAGAAGTTAGAAGGTTCTCCCGATATTTTAATTGGATCTGATCTTGCTCGGTGATGTAAAACTGCACATAGATCCAGTTAATCATGGTGTCAGACCCAGCACTCCCAGTTAGAGTGAAAGATTCAGTGTCATTCTCAGAATCATCGTAGAAAGTGATGGCACGGGCGATCAAATCGGTGTAGTCAACAGTCTCATCAAAAGTCAAAGACACATTCCCATTATCCAGATCTAGCTCGTATGATTCCAGGATAGGTGAGACAACATCATCCACATAAATGGTTGGAAATTCAAATGGCTCAGCAGGTATGCTGTCTAGAAGGGGTGCTGCTAGGTTACCAGCCATGTCTCGGACCACTGTAGATGTGAATCGAATGAAGCAGTTTCTGTCTCGAGTACACAACTCCTCCAGTTGTTTGATTCTGTTTAAGTCATAAACTGTTGGTGCAAATTGGAGGGTGATATCGTTAAGTTGGATGAAGTCACTGCCCCCAGTTAGAGTAATAAACTGGAAAGGTATACCAAGACTCACACTGTCATTATACGTCCACCTTTGCAGGGTGATTTCAGTTGGGTCAAAGCTGCTGATATTAAAGGTTTCGTTGAAAACAATCTGAATGATATTGTCTCTCAGATCAAAACGGAGGAAGTCCATTAGATAGGGAGGGTTCCGGTCAGGAGTGAAAAACCTTGCCTGTCTTGCATCCAATGTATCAACTTCAACAACAGGATTCCCGTTCATGTCTTGAAATGCATCAGAAGGGAAGGAAATGAAACAATCTCCTCGACGATTTGCCTCGGTGCATAGGTCATTCCGCTTGACTCGGTTCAAGTCATCAAAAGTGAGAACAAATCGGAACACCTGTTGATCACCTGGCTCAACTGTTCCCCCAGTTAGAGTCACATTTAAGACCTCATTAGATATATTGAAATCTGTGGGAATCAGGAAAGAATATCCACGAACGAAGAAGGTGGTGTTCCTTCTCTCAATCACAAGCATGTTTGGAGAGACTTGAAGTGTGAAGTTGGTAATTTCAAGAGTGCTTCTGTTCAGAGTCTCATCGAATGTCAGAATAATTTCCCCACTGTCCATATCGATATCAAATGCATGGAGGTATGGTGGGGTTGTGTCACTAGTGAAATTTGCCACCTGCTGAGCAAGGCCATCAGGGAGGGGCACAACAGCATTGCCATTCATGTCCTCAAGCAGTGAACTGGTAAAGGAGACATACGTGGTATTCTCAGATGTAGCAATAAGAGTCAATCTCTTGAGCTCATTGAGGTCATCTGGTTGTTCTGTCAGGTCCCAGAGGATGTCAAATTCAATCACTGTTATGTTGTCTTCAGTACTGTTGCCTCCAGTGAGTGTGTATGCTTCATCTGGAAACAGCACAGAGGCTGCTGCCTGGATTGTGATCTGGGAAGGGTCAAAAGAATAGGCATTGACTGTCTCGGAGAAAGTCATACTGATTCTCCCAACATTCATGTCCAACTCCCAGGATAGCAGTTCTGGTGGAGTGGTATCTTGAGTGTGGTTGGAAACATTGAGTGCATTTCCATTTGGAATGGGAATTACCAGGTTTCCATTCATGTCTTCAATAAGAAATTCAGTGATTGAAATAAATGAGTCAGCAGCTAATGTTACAAGACTTGTGTTTTGTTTCAAGACATCCAGGTCTTCCTTGGTGATATTGATGACGATAATCGTGCCATTGATACTCTCAGTGAATCCTCCATTGAGACGCAAGCTATCGTCTGAAGTGGAGCCATCCTGGAGTGTGACTGCAGTGACATCCAAGGTCAGACTGTTGACAGTCTCAGAGAAAAGCAGAGTGAGGGTGGATGCATCCAAGTCAAGGTTAAATGCGTCAAGTTCTGGGCGAACTGTGTCTTCTTTGTAAGTCATCACCTGTGTGGCATTTTGTGCCGGTATCTCAACTACTCTGTTCTGGGTCATGTCGAGAATAGTCTGGTTGGTAAGGGTCAGAAAGGTGTTACTCTCCCCAGTTGCCAGGGTAATGAGCTGCTTCACAACGTTCAGATCACTGTTCAGAAGAGACACTGTTACAACTGGATCATTTCCATAGATTGAGCTACCCCCTGTGAGCTGATAGGATGCTCCTGAACCATCTGCACTCTCAAGGAAGGTGATTTGCGATGCTTTCAGGCTACTCACGTTGACAGTCTCAGAGAAATACAGTGTCAGGGTATTGTTAGTGAGATCAAGATCGAATCTTTGTAGCTCAGGAGGAGTAACATCTTCTGAGAATGTTCTAACACGAATAGCCTCCTCTAGAGAGACTTCCTGGTTATAGTTGCGTCTCATGTCTCTCACGGTGATATTAGTGATGCTGATAAAGGTATTGTTATCAAAAGTGGCAAGAGTTGAGATTCGCTTGATGTTGTTGAGGTCTTCCAGTCCAAGTAGGATGGTCACATTCTCAAGGTTGAGGCCTATAGCAGTACTGGACTCAGTTAAAGTGTATTCTGATGCACTGGTATCATTGGAAGCACCATAAAAAGTGACTTGTGTGACGTCCATGGTTTGAATGCGAACAGTTTCATTGAAATACAGAGTCAGAATTTCTCCTGTGAGGTCCAAGTCAAATGCTTCCAGGACTGGACCCGAGGTATCAAAGATGTAATTCGCTCTTGCAATTCCTCTTGCTGTTAGCCCATTTTCCAGTGGCATAACCGGGTTACCATCAATGTCTGAGACTGCAATGGCGTCAAGAGAAAGCCAGGTGGTTCGAGGATTTCGGACAATCTCCAGCCTCTTGAGTTCATTGAGGTCAGTCCTGGAAATCAACAGCTGTACCACTGGTCCATTGTCAGAGAGCACTGCTCCTGATGTGAGTGGGTAGAATATGCCTCCTGGCTCCGTAATGTTGAGCTGGTTTTGCAGTATGATTCCAGGGAACTGGAAGGAAGACGCATTAACTGTTTCTGAGAATGAAAAGGTAATTACTCCCGTGTCCATGTCAAGGTAATAATCTCGCAAGTGGGGGGATGTGGAGTCATTGTAGTAGGCAAATGCTTGCAAGGCATTGTCTGTGGGTACATCAACTATGGGATTTCCATTCATGTCTTGAATGAAACTTGAGTTGAAACTGAGGTACGACGTGTCCAGGTCTCTCAACAGCATTAGCATTTGTTTGATGACATTGAGATCTTCTTCACTTATCATGATAACCATTTGTTCTCCATCATTACTGGCAGATGAACCTCCAGATAGAGTGAAGTATTCGGTAACATCACTTTCATTCTGTTGGAGAGTTTCTGAAGACTGGAGAGTGATGGCCTGGAACGAAAGGGAGTCTCTCTCGACAGGTTCATTGAAATTGATTATCAACTGAGATTGATTGATGTTGACCAACCAAGTGGTTACGTGGGGTGAGGTGGTGTCAGCAGTGAAGTTAGCAGCATTTAGTGACACCGGGTTGACATAGTTGGGCATCAGGGCCATGTCATGCACAGTATCAGCCATCAGAGTGAGGACCGTGCTATTGAGATCTGTTGCTATGTTGCGATCAACCTTGATCATGTTAAGATCAAAGTTACTCAGGTATACAATGATGGTGTCAGAGTTGTTAAGAGAAACTGTTCCTATAGTTAATGTATATGAGTTGGTAGCATCCAGTATAGAATCTTGAATGGTGATGGTATCAATCTTAAAGCTGTCAACATTGACCGTTTCTGAGAAATGGAGTGTTAACTCTGCACTGTCTAAATCCAGCTCAAATGATTCTAACTCTGGGTGAGTCATGTCCTTTATGTATCCCCCATCTGCCACTCGCTGTGCTGAAATGTTCTCAATTTGTATCACATAGTTTCCAGAAAGATCAGCAACAGTAAATTCTGTCAGGGTGACAAATGTATCGTTCTCAGAGACAGCCAAGGTGGTGATTTCCTTCAGACCATTCTGGTCATCCCTTGTGAGTTGAATCGTCACGATGTTGTCATTATCACTGATAACTGTGCCACCAGAAAGGGTAAAGTAGTCACGAAGGATTACATCATTTTGGATTGTAATTTGTGTAGGATCAACAGAAGTTACATTGACAGTTTCATCAAAGGTCAAGTGCAGCTGCCCCTGATTTGCATCAAATGAGAAGGCCTCCAACATAGGAGGTCTGTCGTCTCTAGTAACCTCCAGAGCAGCAATAGCTTCCTCCACACTCACAGCTACAATAAAATTTCCATCAATATCCCTAACGGTTGTAGCGTCAATTGAAATGAAAGTGTTGTTGACTGAAGTTCCCAGGGAGACAAAACGCTTGATCTCATTGGTGTCTTCTCGATTAAGGAACACAGTGACATAGATAGAATCTTCCTGGGAGGTTCGAGTTGGGGTCAGCTGCACCATGGTGGCATTAGGACTGCGACCATCTAGAATGGTGATACCAGTGACATCAAGACTTGAAGCATCCACAGTCTCAGAGAAGGTTAGAAAGAGTTCAGAAGTATTCAGATTGAGAACAAATCCAATGAATTGGGGTGGCTGCATATCCTTAGTGTAAGTAGAAGCTTGCAGCGCCTCTGAAGGTGCAATGGTCACAGCTGGGTTGCCATTCATATCTTCTATTATATCAGAGTCCAGCCTCAGTAAAGTGGAGGAGGCTCTAGTTGCCAGTGTGAGCAGAGACTTGATAGCATCTCTATCAGTGTCAGTCAACTGAACCTGCACTACTGGGAGATTTATGTCATCAATGATGTAGCCCCCAGTAAGCCTATACTCCACAAAATTCTCGGTTGCATTCTGTAGCACAATCGCAGTTGCATTGAAGGAACTCACCCGAACGGTCTCAGAGAAATTGAGTGTCAAAATACCACTGTTGGAATCAAAGGAGAATGACTCAAGTTGGGGTTGTGTGTGGTCAGCATCAAATATGTCAACCTGTAGAGGAAAGCTCGTATTAATTGGCTCTACTGGGTTACCAGCAGTATCCTCAATTGTGGCTGAAGTCAGCGAGAGGAAAACATTTTCTCTGCTAGTGGCAAAGTTTTCGTTCATCTTGATGATGTTCAACTCAGGTGTGGGAAGTATTAAGGTGATAACTGGGCCATCGGCAGACATGGTGTAAGCACCAGCAAGAGTAAGAGTATCAGTCAATAGGGAGCTATTGTGGATACTGATCTGAGTGGCATCAAGGGTGGAAGAGCGTACTGTCTCAGAGAAATAGAGAGTGAGGGTGTCTGTGGTGAGATTGAAATCAAACCGTTCCAAAATTGGTCTGGTAGTGTCCCCCATGTAAAGGGAAGCCTGCAATGCTACAGTGTCTGGAATCACAAGTGCTGGGTTGCCACTAGTGTCAAAGATTGCATCTGGCCCAAGAACAAGGTAAGTTGATGCCGGGTCTTCTGCCAGTCCTGGAAGCTGCTTCAGTGCATTGAGATCATCTATTGATATATTGACCATGATGACCACAGCATTCACCTCTTCTGGTATGGAGTTTGTAAGTGAGTAGACAACACCCTGGCGGAAGATTTCAGTCCCTTGGAATGTAATCTTTGAAATGTTTAGGGAGGAACCGTTGACTGTTTCTGAAAAAGCCAGCAACAATGTCCCAGTGTTCAAGTCAAGAACATATGAGAGAAGTCGTGGATTTGTGACGTCAGGTAAAAGCGTTCCAACAGAGGTAGCAGTTGTGTCATTGATCATATTACCAACAAAATCCTCAATGGCTCCTGGGTTGATCATGAGAAAGGTATTGGATTCATCTGTAGCCAACTGCGTCAGTTGTTTCAGTAGGTTCAAATCACTGTCTATAAGAGTAACTTGTATCTCTGTTGGGGAGAGTGCTTGGAAAGGAGAGGTGGAATTCAGAGAGAGAAGTTCAGTTGGGTCTGTGGAATTGTCTTGAAGCTGCAGCAGAGATAGATTGAGCGTGCTTGGTGAAACTGCTTCTGAGAATGTCAGTGTGATGCTGCCAGTGTTTGCATCCAGGGTGTAGTTCAGTAGGGTAGGAGGGGTGGTATCTGAGGTATAGTCTGCCACTCGGATTCCCTTGCCATTTGTCACTGCAAGTATGTCATTTCCAAGCACATCTTCAACAGCAGATGCTCTCATAGTGAGGTAAGTATCATTTTCGTTTGTGGCCATGTTTGGAATTGATTTGATTGCATTGAGGTCACTTTCTCCAATCTGTATCAACAGTCTGTAGCCATCTGGACTAAGGTTGACACTATCCTGTGTTAGTTGATACCGAAATTGATCCTGAGCATCCTCTCCATTTTGAATAATCACTCCTCGGGCATCAAAGGTGGCACTTCTTACCACATCAGTGAAGGAGAGAGTAAGCAAGCCCTCATCCATATCTAGGAAGAATGAGTCAATCTGAAGTTCTGAAGTATCCACAGCAACACGATTGGCTCGCAGTCCCTCTACTGCCATGTTAGCTTCCCCAAATGTGTTAAATACAGTCTCATTTGCAAGACTGATGTAAGTATTGCTGATTGAAGTTGCAATGGTAAGTGATGCTTTCAGAGCCGTAGTATCTTCCTGCGTTAACTCAACAACAACTTCCATAAGCCCCACAGAAGGATCAACAACGTTAGACACTCTCCCACCCGTTAGGGAATAAGAATCATTACCATCGTCTGTGGCACTAAAAGAGATACCAGAAAAGTTAAAAGATGTTGGCAGCACAGGTTCATTAAAGGTAAGCAGCAGCTGGTTGCTGGTGTAATCCAGTGTGAAAGACAGCAGTACTGGTCCATCTAGGTCTGCAGTGAAGTTCCTAACCTGAGTGGCATTGTCAGAGGGAATGGCTAAGATACTGTTGGCATAGAAAGCCACGTCAGACGCTGCATTTGACGAGATTGAGAGGAATGTTGAGTTGGCATTCTTGAAGTACTGCGATGACTTGATTCCCTCCAGATCTTCAGGTGAAAGCTGGATCTGATAAAGCCTGGTGCTGATCACAGTGACTATGCCTCCCGAGAGTGGGAACTCCATATCATCTGATGCATTCTGTGCACCCTGAAGTACAATCTCAGAGAGAACAATTGACTCAGTGTCAACTGGTTCACTAAGCTCCAGCAGAAGAATCCCAAGCTCCAAGTCGAGATCAAATGCTACCACCTCTGGCTGGATGGTGTCTCTGGTGAAATTTACAGAAATGAACCCTGGGAAGTCATCTGTGACTGCCACTGCAGGGTTACCACTCATGTCTTCCACTAGTGCTGAAGTAAAGCTGATGTAGCAGTTACCTCTATAGGCACAGACATATTGAGCTAGCTTGAGGGAATCCAGATCTGCTTGGTCAAAAGAAATCACCAAAATGGAGGTATTTTCCGCAGGTACAGACCCACCTGTGAGTCTAACAGTGGCAATGGGATTGGTGAAGAGACTTTGTAGTGTAATTTCAGAAAGCTGAAGAGTTTCTACATTGACTGTTTCTGAAAGTTCCAGTATTATCAACTCACGATTAAAGTCAATGACTGCAAATTGTACAAGACTGGGACCAGTTGTGTCTGGGATGAATTCTGCTGGAAGAACTGCCATATTTGGTAGTATTTCAACAACAGAAAGGCCCACCATATCCAATATGAGATCTTGCGTGAAGGACAGATAGCAGTCATACTGAGAAGTGCAGAGAGGCAGCCTCTTGAGTTCATTGAGGTCAAACAGGCTGAACGAGATGCTGACGATCGTGCCGATATTGAGATTACTGATACCATTGGTCAGAGTCAGATTATATTCCGATCCATTAATTGCATCCTGAAGAGTCAGCTGCTTTGCATCCAGGGTTGGCTCCCGGATGGTTTCATCAAATGTCAGAACAATAAAGCCTTCATCCAAATCAATTGTGAAGTTCAGGAGCTGGGGTCTGATTGTATCTCCAGTGTACCTAAACACCTGTAGTGCATTGTTTGTAGGTACATCAATCAGCTCATTCCTTCCCAGATCTCTCAATGCCTCTCTATCAACTGCTATAAAAGAATCAGATCTGCTAGTCAGGAGGCCATCAACTGCCTTGATCCCATTGCTATCCTGCTCTGAGAACTGAATCACAAGGACGGTAGAGTCATTAGAGACCACTTTGCTGGTTGTAAGGGAATAGAAACGATTAGCAGAGCTGATGCTGTTCTGAAACTGAAACTGGGTCACATCAACAGAGCTCGCATTGATAGTTTCAGAAAACATGAAAATTGCCACTTCATTGGTCAAATCAACATCAAAGGATACAAGCTCAGGTCCACTGCTATCCCTTATATACATTCTTGCTCTCTGTGCACTGTCTTCTGGAATGACAACGGCTTCATTCTGAGATGTATCAAGTACGAATCCCCTTCTGAATGAGAGATATGTTGTTCTTCTTGATATGGCCAGTCCTGTTAGCCGTTTGATTTCATTTAAGTCTTCAGCTACAATGTTGAAGATCAGCAAGCTACCAGGTGAGGGGATAGTGGATGCATTAGTGGCATTTGTGAGTGTGAAGAATGAACCAAGAGTCTCATTAAACCCAACATTAGCTCCACTGTGGAGGCTGAGGTATGTTGGTATCACTGTGGTGGACAAGACATCCTCAGTAAACTGGAGAAACAGTGTTCCTGTGTCCAGATCTAATACAAAGGAGTCCAGAACTGGTGGGTTGAGATCTGCAAACGAACCACTGATATTGAGGGTGGAAGTGAGAAGGATGGGTACAATAGCATTGTCAGCCATGTCCAAGACTGTGTTGGGGTCTACAGCCAAGAATGAAGTCTCTGGTAGAGTTAGAAGCATTGAAGCATCCAACAGCCTAATGTCTTCAAGGTCAGCTTCAGGGATAGAAATTGTGATCACTGTGGAATCATTTCGTGAAACTTCACCGCCTGTGAGTCTGAATGTTTGGGTTGCATTTCTCTCACTTTCAGTGTTGCTGAAAATAAACCCAGTTGGCTGTATAGATAACGCATTTACTGTCTCAGAGAAGATTAACTCAAGAATTAGATTAGATGTTCCAGGGGTTAGGTACAGGTTGAAAGCTAAAAGCTCTGGTGGAACAGTGTCCTCTATGTATGTAGCAACTGGCAGGGAGAATTCTGGCAATATTTCTTCCACTGGGTTCCCATTCATGTCTAAAACAGCTGCAAACTGGATTGAGATGTATGTTGTCTGGTTAGAGATGGCCAAAGTGGTGTCCCTCTTGATGAGATTCAGGTCATCTCCTTGTACAGTGATCACAAGTATGTGGCTGTTGGATTGAGAGGAGGTGGACTCTAGTGTAAGTTGGTATAAACCTTCCCCCTCCACAAGCAAAGATGTATTTGCAACAGCTTGCAGGGTAAAACCAGCCAGCTGGAGAGATGTAGCATTGACAGTTTCTGAGAATGTGAGAGTGATCTCCCCAGAGCTGACATTAAAGTTGAAAGACTCTAGAACAGGGTTTAGAGTGTCTTCAGTGTAGATGCTAACATTGAGAGCCTCTTCAGGTGGTATCCTCTGAACAAGGTTACCACTGGTATCAGCAATGGCTGGTGAGTTGACTGCAAGATAGGTATCATCAGCTGAGGTAGCTAGTGGTAGTCGCTTGATCTCGTTTGCATCTCTGCGTGAGATTTGGACAAATATCTCAGTGGCATCCACAAGAGTAATCACATAGCTGTCTACAAGAGTGTAACTTACTGGACCAGCTATGGAGTCATAGATTGTGATAGACGATTGATTGAAGCTACCAGCACTAACAGTCTCGCTAAAGCTCAGGCTGAGAATGTCTGAAGTGAGATTTAGATTGAAACTCACAAGCTGTGGGCCAGTGAAATCAAGTATGACATTGTATGCTTGTAAGGCATTCTCCTCTGAAATATCTACCACCTGATTTGCATTCATGTCTTCTAGGAGGTAGCGGGTGATAGAGAGGTAAGTATCAGAGACTGATGTCCCAAGAGTCAAGAGAGACTTGATTATGTTGAAGTCATCAGGTAGAAGGGTAATGGTTACATCAGTGAAGTTTCGCAAACTCATGTCTCCACCAGTAAGCGTGTAAAATATCGTCTCATTTGTCGAACTTCCATTCTGCAGGGTGATTGCCGTGAAGTTTACACTCTGTACATTGACAGTTTCTGAAAAATAGAGCAAGAGTTGGCCCATGTTGAGGTCAAAGGTGAAATTGAGTAACTCTGGGCGAACTAAATCTGGTACAAATTCACCAGCCTGCAGTGCTAGTCCATTCTCAATCTCCTCAAGACTGTTTTGGTTCATGTCATCTACAGCAGCTTCCAGCAAGCGCAGAAATGTATTATTTGTGCCTGTTGCCAAGGTAAATATCTCTTTGATCAAATTGGTGTCCCTCTCGGAAATTTCAACCACGATGACTGATGAATTTTCTGCTTGTACCTCTCCAACAGATAGTTGGTAGTAATTTGTTGAGTTTTCATCATCCTGGAGAATAATAGCCTGCACATTTAAGGTCGGGGCTGAGACCGTCTCAGAGAAAGTAAGAACAAGCTCTGACGTGTTCATGTTCAAGCTGAAATCCTCCAAGCGAGGGGGGACTCTGTCTTCAAGCAGTTCAGTTGCCATCAGAGCTGTGTTATTCACGATACTGACAACTGCATTGCCATTCATGTCTCTGATCAAATCAGATGTAATAGAAATAAAGGTGTTTGATCTGCTAGTAGCTAAGTCCAAGAGTCGTTTCAGTTCATTCAGGTCTGGCGTGAGTAACATCACCTCAAGAATAAAGTTGTTGTCTCCGGTAATGCCATCTGTAAGCACAACAAATGACATTCCAGCTGTTAAGGTTTGACTACCCTGAAGTGTAATGGCAGATGGGTCAAAGGTTGATGAGTTTACTGATTCGGAGAAACTTAGAGTCAGTGTCTCATTGGTCAAATCAAGGACGAATGCCTCAAGCTCTGGAGGGATGAAATCTCCAGTGAAGTTGGTAACTTGTAGAGGTATTGCTTCTGATCTGTTGACAACATGGTTTCCAAACATATCTTCAATGGTGGCCGAAGCATACGAGAGGTATGTGTCATCTTCAGAAGTGGCCAAGTCTGTGAGAAGCTTGATCACATTCAAGTCATCCCTGCCAAGATTGACTGTTATCAAAGTCCCATCTGAGCTATTAGTTGAACTAACACGAGTAAGGGTATGACTGGACATGGCTTGTGCATTTTGTAGAGTGATATAGGTAATATCGAGTGACAATGCACGAACTGTTTCAGAAAATTCCAAGTCTAGTGTCTCTGATGTCAAATTGAGATCAAATCGTATCAGCTCTGGTGGAGTTAAATCAGTTACGTAGTCTGCAGCTCCTCGACCAGTTACTGGAACAACCTGATTCCCAGCAACATCAAGAATCATTTCACTTGTGAATGTGATATATGACGTTGCTTGAGATGATCCAATTTGAAGCCTCTTCAGTTCATTCAAGTCATTCTCAAGCAGCTGAAACTGAACAACTTCATCATTCTCCACACTAAGCAGCATTCCTCCTGTCAATACGTAGAGAACGATACCTGTGGGACCCTGTTGAAGAGTTATTTCTGTGAAGTTGATTGTTGAAATGTTTACTGGTTCGTTGAACTCCAGTCTGATGGTACCAGTATTCATATCAAGACCAAACACAATCAGAGTTGGACTGGAAGTGTCCAATGTTATGGTGTCGGCTTGTAGTGGAGCAGGAGGAAGAAAGAGCTGGTTACCGGCCATATCAGCTGCCACATTACGTGTGACATTTATGTAAGAAGTGTTCAGTGATACGGCTAACTCGTCCCTTACTTTTATCTCATTCAAGTCTTCAGTTGTGATGTTAATGGTGATTGAGAGACCATTCATACTGAAAACAGTACCATTTGAAAGTGTGTAAGAGGAAGTGACATTATCCGCATCTTGTGCATTTTGAAGAGTAATCGACTCAAAATTGATGCTGCTAGCATTTACCGGTTCGTCAAAGTTCAAAATCAGAAGCCCGCTATTGAGATCAATTTCAAATGATGTTAGCATTGGTGGGGTTATATCAGACAATAACTGAGAAGCTTGGATGGTAATTGGTTGAATGGCGTTTCCTGAAGGAAGCCTAGCATTATCTCGAACTGCACCAAACATGAGGTTGAGGTTGGTATTCTCGGTCAGTGTGCCAAGATCTTCGTAGAGTTTCAGCTGGTCTAAATCAGGTTTGGTGAGTGTAATATTTATGATTGGGTCGTCAAAGTTTTGTACAATGGAGAAATCTGACAATCGCAGTTCGGGAAGTGTCATGGTATCATTTGTGCTCAGCAGGGTGAGCCTCCCAGGCACCAGTGAGGAAGAATCTACTGTCTCGTCAAATGTAAGGCTCAGGAGCCCCTCATCCACATCTAGGAGGAACTCTAGGATACGGGGTGCCATATTATCTCCAACAAACAAAGTTGAATCCACTTGAAGTGAGTTGTTTGGTTCAATAGCAACAACTTGTAACCCATTCATGTCCAAAACTGCACCAAGTTCGATAGAAATGTACGTATTGGCTGTTTCTGTAGCAAGAGTCCTCTTCCTCTGAATGTCATATAGGTCTGTTGTGCCTAACCTCAGTATAACAACAAGACCATTGGGGCTCTGCGTGTCTGTAAACTCTGGGTACTCCCCAGGGGTTAGTGTGTGGATTGTGTTGGGTTCACTAGCTCCATTGTATGACTGTAGAAACAACCCGCTGATGTTCAGGGAGCTGACATTTACTGGTTCAGAGAATTCGAGTGTGACAAGCCCGCTATTCATATCCAGTCCAAAGACAAGTAGCATTGGAGGTGTTACATCTTCGGTGAAGTTATGTACCAACTGGCCAGCATCGCTAGGGATCTCTACCACTTGATTTCCGTTCATGTCTACAATGGTGTCTGAAGTGAATGAAATGTAGCAATTTGAGGCATCTGTGCAGAGAGCGGGTCTCAGTTTGATGGAGTTGAGGTCTGTGGGATTCAGTGATAGAAGTACCTCAATGTCATCTTGCAGGGATATGACAGTGCTAGCCTGAAGGGTGTAGTTTTCGGATGAAGTGAGCAAATCGGCACTGGAGTGAAGTGTGATTTCGGTCACATTTAGTGAGTCCCTATCTACCGTTTCATTGAAAACAAGTAGAAGTTGCTCAGCAGTGAGATCAATGTCAAAGTCAACTAGTTCTGGAGGGGTTGAGTCTTCAATAAACATGTCAACTGGAAGGGCAGTTGTACTACCAATCCCTGCAAGTGTGTTAGGTACAGGGGCCAAGTCAAGAGCTGCACCAGGAGCAATGGAGAGGAATGTGGTTGTGTTATCAGTTGCTAGAAGAGTCAGCCTTTTGATAGAGTTCAGATCATCGAAGAGCAAGTTGATGTCCATAACTGGAGGGTGGCCAGGGAAAACATTTGAGCCGGATAGGACGCCACCATTGAGTGTAAAGTTGCTGGTTGGAGTAGATGGGTGATTCTGCAGTGTAATGGCTGTGATGTCAAGAGTTGATCCATTGATTACTTCTGCGAATGTCAGTGAGAGGACACCCGTGTCAATATCAAGGTCAAATGATCTAATGCGGGGTTGGGTTTGGTCAGTCATAAGGACATCCACTTGGATAACAGTGGTGTCATTGACATAAGGATTGTTATTCATGTCCAATACAGCATCAATATCGAGCCTCAGAAATGTGTTCTCCCTATCTGATGCCAAACCTGTACGATATTTGAGCAGATTTGCGTCCATTTCACCCAGAGTCACTACTAGCGTTACCGCATCTTCTAGCTGCCCAATGCTGTCTACAAGCGTGTACATAGATTCTGGCTGTGTGGAGTTTGAGATGAAACTGATGGAGGTTATGTCAAGAGAGGTAGCGTTTACAGTCTCAGAGAATGTCAATCTCAGCATCCCATCATCCATATCAAGAGAGAAGGATTCAAGTTGTGGAGAGATGAGATCTTCTTGGACAAACGTAGCCCTCAGCGCTGATTCTGGGGCTACACCCACAACTGCGTTGCCATTCATATCATTGATGGTAGTAGACGTGATTGAGATGTAAGTACTGTTGATCTCAGTACCCAATTGAGTTAGTCGTTTGAGCTCATTCAGGTCAACCGTGCCAAGAGTGATCACAATTTCTGTTGAATTAATGCTAAAAGTTGTGCTCCCAGTTGTAGGATTGTCAGGTGTGAGAATGTGCATTTCATTAGGGTCAGTGACGTTTGTGCTGGCGAGAAGTGTGATGTTGGAAATCTGTAGAGTTGTAGAGTCAACAGTTTCGGAAAATGTCAGACTCAGGAGGCCAAGGTTGAGATCTAGAGTGAAGGAGTCCAGCTCTGGGCTGGTTGTATCGTTAGTGAACTCTGTGACCTGGATAGCTGACACATTTCTGAATGCAACACTATTCATGTCATCAACAACTGAAGTGGACAGAGTGATGTAGGAATCATCTCCGGAGGTAGCAATCTCAAGATTCTGTTTGATAGCATTCAAGTCGTCGTTTGTGATGTTGACTACAATCACAGGAGAATTGAGCTGAGATGGGTCACCGCCTGTAAGCTGGTAGTAAGATGCTGGGCTAGTAATGGGACTGCTGGACTGAATTTGTATCAGGTTTGGCTGAAAAGTAGCTGCATTAACAGTTTCATCAAATGTGATGTAAATCTGCCCAATGTTCATGTCCAGGTTGAAGGAGAGAAGAACAGGAGGGGTGCGATCAGCTGTGAAATTATTGACCCTTTGCGCAGAATTACTTGCTATCTCCACAACTGGATTGTTATTACTATCAGTAATCAGACCAGAGGTGATACTAAGATAGGTTGTTGGGCCACTAACAGCTAAGTCTTGGAGAAATTTGATCGTATTTAGATCAGACCGTGTTAGCTCAACTGCAAAGCTGGTGACATAGCGATTGCTCCTGACCACTCCCCCAGTTAGGGTGACAGAACTGGTGGCATTAAAAAGCATACTTCGAAGGGTAATCTGGGTCACGTCTAAGGATGCGATGTCAACAGTTTTGTCAAATGAAAGTACGAGGGTTTCAGTGTTGTAATCAAGGTCAAAGGACAGTAGCATAGGTGGGGATGTATCCGGAAAGAATTCTGAAGCTTGAAGGGCAGCAGATGGAATAACAGATAGTACGTTAGCTCCAAAAATATCTCTTAAAGCCTCTGCAGTAATAGATATATAGGTGTTATCTATGTTTGAGGCCAAGTCAGGGATGGCTTTGATAGCATTGCTATCTGCGTCTGACAGGTCAATGATGAGCTCAAAGCCATCAGGGCTGGAGCTTGCACTGTTAGTCAAAGTGTATGTTGAAGGAGAAAGACTCATGTTATCCGCTTGGAGGGTAATCTCCGTCACATCCAGAGTGGAAACATCCACTACATCGCTAAATCTCAGATAGAGAGTATTGCTTGTGAGATTGAGGGTGAACAACATGAGTTCGGGACCCCGGCTGTCTCGGATGTGAGTGACAGCTTGGAGGGCTGTGGGTGTAGCTGCATTGGGGACACCTGATGTGTCTTCTATTGCACCCTCCCGCAGTTCAAGGTAGCTGCTACCTAGGCTTACTGCAATGCGAGGTTCAAGCTTGACGCTGCGAATGTCTTGGTCATTAAATCTGATTTCAATAGTAAGTTTATTGGTTGTAACATACCGAACACTCGAAGCACCTGACAGTGGAATGGTAACAGCAGAGCTGTCTGACAAGGGACCAGACCGCAAGATAATCTGAGTGAAGTTGATGGAAAAGATGTTAACTGGTTCGTTGAAACTTACCTGCATTCGATCTTGGTCCATATCCAGGATGTCAAAAACCTGAGCTAAAGGAGCCGTAGTGTCTGGAGTAAAGCCACTAGCCTGAAGGGCATTTATCCCAATTAGACGTGGTGCTATGCGATTATCAAACCGATCAAGGATCATGTTTTCATCGTGTGTGAGAAACGTATCATTGATGCTGCTAAAAAAGTCGTCCATAGACTTCAAGGCAATGGTGTCTAACTCATCTAGCACAATGGTAAAGTTTGTTGTTGCTTCTTCAGAAGAAAGGTGGCGGGCATTGGTGAGACTGTAGTTGGTTGAAACATTTTCTGAAGCACTGAAAGTAACACGAGTGGGATCAAACACACTTCTTACCACAGTTTCATCGAAATAAAATGTCACCTCCGCAGTGTTAAGATTCACAGTAAAAGACTGCACATTTGGGGGTGTTGTATCAGGAACGTGGCTCAGTGCCCTCTGAGATAGGCTAAAGTCACCATCCTCTGCAGGCTCAATAGAGTTACCAGCAATATCTACAATGAAACTAGGAGAGAAGCGAATCCAGCAGTTAGACCTTGAAGTGCAGATCATGTTGTTGCGTTTGAGTTCATTGAGATCATCCATGTGCAGGAGGAGGGTAACATTTGTTGAGAAAAGAGGGCCCATTATGTCACCTTGTCTTAGCCGGTAGGTTTCGCCAAAACTATCAAAGCTTGACTGAAGCCTAACTGCTGTAAAATCTGCTGATTGTGTCCTTATAACCTCTGTAAAATTAAGGATTAGCAGTCCTGCATTGTAGTCAAACTCGACAAACTGGTCCAGCACTGGTGATGTCATATCGGAGGTAAACTGAGAGACCGCAAGGCATTGACCTTCAAGGTTTCCTTCAATAGCAATTCCAACCACATCCCGTACAGCATCTGGGAGAAACATTAGGTAGCAATCCTCTCCGTCCAAGTCACTTGAGCAGAGGTCTCTACTTTTGATAGCGTTCAAATCTTCATCGGTGAACTGCACAACAATTTCGTCTGTCAGTGCCTCATCTTCATGGCTGCTTACCACCGCAGAACATAGCAAAAAAGCTAACCCTACAAAAAAGTATCGCTGCTTTTGTTTACCTGCCATGCTTGCTTTACTGAGAGGTAACCTACATGAAGGTGAAGTGCAATGATGGGAAGATATTTACTGCGATCACATGCACTTCTAATTATGCATTCAAAAAAATTTATATCTGCAATGGCTTAAAAATCATATGCAATAAGCATTTCTGACCTCAGCATTTGTATTGTTGGTAGTGACTTAAAGTCACAGCAGAATTCTTTAACCAGTTCTTAGTGTATTAGTTGTTCATCATTTACCTACCGAAATGTTCCGCCCTATTTCATCGTGAACTTCCTGGTGAGTCCGTTGTGTTGAGCAACTACTAGCGCTTTCTTGAACAGTAACTACCTATGGCTCCCACTGAAACTGTAGGCAAACTCCGTGTGAACCAGTCAAGTTCGAGATCATCGCTGTTGAGCCAAGCGCTTTCTTCATCGCAATAACTACAGGAACATTTTTTCCACTAATAAGTAGGTAATGCCACTGAAAAATGTCAGGCTCAGTGCCATTGTATAGAGCACAGAAACTCTACACCCTTGTTTAGTGGTAGTCTTTATGCTGGTGTATTAGAACAACAAAAGTACCCTCTACCTCATTGGTGGTACTAAAATTATGTTAATTAACTTGGGAGAAGTACAAAACACACGCTGTGGACAGGGCCTGTCATCAATATTCTTTATAACTACATCACTAAAGCTATATAACTAATCTAACTAGCAATAAAAGAAGCATCTTACTTTCAATGGAGCATGATGCGCAGCGCCCGCTGGTTCTTCAAGGGGCGGGGCTACGAAAGCACTTAGAGAAGAGAAGCCGATTGTTCACCGTCAAATCGCGTGCTTCTTGAGGCGTTGTCTCCACGACCGACTTTTTCTTCTTTGCAATGCAGAAATGACCAACAGATTCGTAAAGTGGGCCGTTACCGTTTACCTACCGCGCATTTCCCTTACCCTCCTATGAATAATGTGATAGTTGGCGGGAAGCAGGTTGTTTTGCCGCCCCTTTCCATGGATACTGGAAAACAGACGTGAGAACGATCTCCTCTCTGAGTCACGTTACTCGTCATAGCGAGAAGAATCTCCATTTTGTGCCAATAGTCTCAAGTTGAGAGAGACACCTCAATAGTTTATACGCGATCACCCTCAAGTCATATGTACGGCTTCGGGGCAGTGCTAAGCACCCAATCGACCGTGAAAGAGCAGCCACACCTCTCTCGGAAGATTGCCTGAACGTTTAGCCATGAAAAGAAAGACAGCCGTCTCTCTTTCGAGGTGAGTACAATTTGCATTTAAGATGATAAAACTATTGTATTGTTAAGGGATTTAGCTTGCAAAGCCATGTAGCTAACTACGGCTGTAAATACTGAGCTTGCTTCTCGATGAAGCTAAGGGGGCGGATCTTGTAATACGTATGGGGGCGGACTTGCATGCTGCTTGTGAACGTATCTCGAGAGAATGGACATCATAAAGTTAGATCTACCAATGTATGATAGGTGACCCAAGGAAAAAAATCAATGATCGAATAAACTTGAATCAAGTATGCTGAAATTCAAGAGCCAAGTGACCTTGTTTGTAAACTACAGTTACAATAGTTTCTATGCCCATCATTCTTCCGAAAAATGTATAGCAAACAGAAGGTTATGTGCCAAAAAATATGGGATTTTTGATTTTATTTGTGGGTATATATGAACATACTTTTCACATGTATCCACGTGAGAGGTCCTTGCTAAATTTCCTTGTGAAAAGTCACTTCAAACTATCTGGTAGCGATTCTGGAAGATCAACCTTTTTGAAAGAAACAGCTTGTTTCTGTAATGGCTTACAGTAAGTACTGAAAACTCCTATTACAGTTTGCCCCTTAAATGATCTTCATGCAAATATTTGTGCTTTTCAAATCGGTGCAGTACAAACAGAGTGCCTTCGCATTTTTGTTCAATTAAAATTTGCATGGGAAAAATTAAAATGGGCGTAACTTCCACATACATTGAACGCACAATTGGAAAGTGGTAGCGCTCAATAGAGCTCGCTAAAAGCTTTTTTGTGGTATGTAGATATTGAAGTTTTGCGATGATCACAGCGAGCGCCTCATGAAAGAAGTTTTGAACGTCTGGCATCCAAGAAAAATGTATTGCAACATAAAATAACAGCTAATATAGTCTCCTGAAAGCTATAAACTTGAGTGGGCATTTTACATCAAGCGAATACCATCAGTACCATTAGTTTCATAGTGAAGCTTCAAAAGTCACTTGAACCAGATTTTGACACTTAGCTAACCCTTTCGAGTTTAATACGGATTGGCCATAAACTAGCTTTGCGTACGAGCTATTATAGGTTGGATTTTATGTATCTCAGATAGATATTTAGTTCTATAGCACAAAAGATTTGAAATTGGTTCCCCCCTTCGATTTTCCCATTGAGAGCCCTATTTATGAGATCCTGGAAATGGTCCCGTGTGTGCATCTTTTCTTTTTCTGACAAACTGGCTCCACCTTTTGGCATAAGTACAGCCACTAGCTAGTAAATGCTCAGTGGGGAGTAGGGGTAAGTGACTTGGAACAGTATAGAAAGAGGCTATTATACATGGTGCACTGGGCACTCAGGAATAATTACCATGCAAAGTTTTCCAGTTCACCATACTCTTCTGCCTTCAACACTTGTGCTACCACTGAATCTGATCTAGCTACATGTACATCATGAACTGGAGTCTGACAAGACCAAGGGATCTCTCTCTGTATTGGAGGAATGGCCTTGCGCGCGCACGCGCATTGAGCAGCTATTACGTCACTCACCAAAGGTGTTCACGCGGCGCGCGGATGGCCGCACATACAGAGAAGAGTATATTTGTCAAGCGGAGGATGGGGAAGCAAAAACGAGAGGTTGAACGAAGTAGAAAAGGGGTCATTAGACGGAAGGAGACTGATATCTGTCGTATGCTCTAAAGAGTAGCTAAATTGAGGCCAAAAGTGTCTGAACACCGTCTGAACCTCACAACAAAAATGGGGATTAACTCAGGAAACAAACAAATAGATGAAACTTTTGCTGACGTTTAGAATACAGTGGAGTAGAAACCAATTTTGGATTGGGGGGGCCAAGGTGTATTGGGAGGGGTGGGATTAGGGTGATATAATAATCAGCATGATATAGTATAATATATACTATAACATGGAGCCAGATTATTGGGGGGGCCAGGCCCCCCCTGTTGGATTATTGGGGGGAGGGGGGGGGGGGGGGGGGGGGGGGGCAGTGGCCCCCCCGGCCCCCCTGGTTCCTACTCCACTGGAATAAATGGTTTAATCGTCAGGACAAATGTGAAGAAAGTGCAAATTATGATACATGTCACAGGAGGTCAAAGGTTGGGAAGGATCACTTCTTTCCTCATCACAGCAGCCATTTTAGTGACGTGCCATGGCCCATCATTTCTTTAGTGATGTCATCAACCACAATGCATGGTTCTGACTATGCATACAATATGGGTGCTGCTTTTGTTTACTCATGTTTACTAGTTGTAGGTGCAGAGTGTGAAGGCTGAGACGCAAACTGTCGACATCTCACACCAGAAGGTGTTGCAGCTTAGCTACCAATAGTACAGAAATCCCATTGAAAATTGACAGGTTTTAGATGGACCTTAGATAATCTGTTAATTTTCAATATCAAGGAGCTGATGATAAAGCACTGTTATTTAGCTGAAAATATTTCAACTAACAATTTAAGTACTTGGACTCCACAAGTGATTCCAGACAGAAGACAATTCTGATTAAAGGGCCGCTAGGTGCAGGCAAAACCATCTTCTGTTCGAAATTTCAAATAAAGCTGAGATTCTGTAACGCCATTTTCTGCTCCTTCTCCTCTGTCTGTGGGACAACTTGGAAGAGACCTGTACCCTTTCTGCCATTCTCATCTTGATGCTTGCTGCTTGTCTCTTGTCTCTGTTTCCACCAAGGCCGTAATAGTGCTTGCATTAATGTAACTATGCACTAGTACATACATAAAGCTCCACCCAGTATACACTCGGTGAGGCTTGTGTGCCATGTAGTGTTTGTTGCTTGAGAAACAGTGTATGACCAGCTAATAGCATAACAGAAAAATAATTTATCTGATTTTGTTTGTTGTTTTTTTTTTGTTTATATTACTAGGTCGGCTCCCCTACTGCACTTTGCCATGCAGTCTCACACAGCCACACTTCTGGGACTACTCACCCTAGTCACCCTCCTCTCCACAGCCAGTGAGTTGCACTGCAAACCATCCCATTTGTATGTGGAGTCACAGTATATTGCAGTATTAATATTCACGTTTTTAGCATACCTGTCAGAAGCCTGTGTAGTAAGTCTCAACTAGTGTTTGCTTTCACCAATCATACGTACGAAAACAACAATGCACCTGTCTAGTCTATTTCTACCTATGCGGACAATAGTGTACGTAATTATTTTGCTGCCATTAAGCTCTCACCGCATGATCAAAGATTAATTTGAACTACATGTATTATGTATGTAATTCTGTTCGACAGCAATATGATTGATAAGACTGTCGATCAAATTTTGCTATTCTTGGGGTTGCACTTCTATCATGACTACACATGTTGCTATACTGATCAGTATGTCATTGTACTGACGTAGTTGTCATAGTATATCTAGACTTTACCAGTTGAGATTCATTGTGAAGTTACAGTGTTTCCATAAATTGTGTTATCCTGTGCCTGAAAAAGATTATGATGTAGCAGAAATTTTTCACTTAGGATATATTTTCACCAATTTTGCTAGTCATTTCAACTCGAAATAACTGGCAAAATTTTGTTTACATATGTCTGTTGTTTTGAAACATAATCATATTTCCAATTCCAAGTAAGCTATGGATGCAAGGTAATGAAAAGCATAGGCCTGTCAGTATTACATATCCAAGAACCAACGAAATCCTCTCAGTGATACGTTAGTTCCAAGCACCATGATTTGGTGATCAGATCCCACTATATGGTTGGTACCTTTCTGGATTTAATTTATAACTATACGGTACAGGTCATTGGCATGGTTAGGATGCCCTTTACTATTTATTAAACTTTTGCTTGAGTTTATGTTCCTAGAAGGTGGCAAATGGCATTACTACCATGATGTCATGTGATTAGATTCAGGAATCACATGATGTGATTCATTGAATCAAGCTACCATGGCGACAGAATAGCAAATAAAGAAGGAGCATGAATTTGCTACTTCTCTTATGAATGAATGTGCTATGGAATGTGTGTGTTCAATTGTGCTACAGTGTCAAGCATGTGTAGCAAAGTTTGTTTCCAAGCCAACTTGTTTGTCAACTTAAAGCAACATGTTTATAAGTCATCTATGTGCATGCCTGACTGGCTACCGCAAGCAAGGAACTTGGAAATAAAGCTTATCATACGTGGCATTTTGCTTCTTCGTGACATATTTGCTCCAGAGTTGGTGTAAATGGATGTTATTACTTAAATGTTTTTGTAAGCATGGATATTTTGATCTGTGCTGACCTTCATCTAAGGATTTTAACTGAATTATAGCTAGTAGGTTACTATCCTTGGTTTAAATCAATACTCAGGTGCACAACCCATGCTAATGACATCAACACTGGACCTGAATGCCAACACCCTGGTCTTGACGTTCGATGTAGTAATTGATAACACCGCTCCCATAGACTGTACTGCGGTAAGACTTGGAGCAATGCAGATGAACTTAGCTAATGCGCATGCCCTATCACAGCCATTTACGGTAAGTGGAATGATGGTCACTTGTACCCTCGGTAGTGATCTTCAAGTGGCTATCAAAAGCAATCCAGCTTTCGGTGCTAGTGCAAGTGATACATTTGTGTACTTTGACATGGGTACAAACATCATGATGATGGGAGGCATGCCGGTTGCTGCTGAAACAACTGGTAGGGGCATCACAACTATAAGTAATGATCTTACTCCTCCAGAACTGGAGAGCTTCGTTGAATTTGACCTCAATCAGGGGATCATCACCTTGTCCTTTAGCGAGGCTGTCGATGTTTCCTCTTTGAATTTCACTGAACTCGCATTTCAGAATGACTTTAGCCCTGTGACAAGCTCTGAGTCCTTTATGCTAAGTGGGGGTGACTGTGATGCCTCTTTCAACTGCACAAGTGGTGACCTTGTGTCATTTCGCATTCTACCAGATGATCTGAATGCAATCAAGCTCTTGGAAGATCTCTGCACGGCCACAACAGATTGTGTGCCCACTTTCACTTCCAACTTTGTTAGTGATTTTGCATCACAACCTATCACTGAATATGACCCAGCAGACCCAACCCAACGCAACAACCACCAGTTGTTAACATTTGTCTCAGACACAACAAGCCCGGAGCTGGTGGCTTTCGACCTGAATCTCTCCACTGATGAGCTCACTCTGGCCTTTGATGAACCGGTAAGTGTTACCACCTTCAATCCTGACCAGATTACGCTTCAGGCAACCTCATCAGGTGGAGACATGGTACAGCTGACTTCTGAAGTGGTTGCTCCCACTTCAGACAGTGCCACACTCGTTCTCTCACTGAATGGAGACGCTAACAATCTCAAGCTGTCTTCATTTGCAACCTCTAGGGACAACACATTCCTTTTCCTCTCTTCAAATGCGATCCAAGACCTGTTTGGTTCCACAATTGTAGCCATCAGCTCTTCAACTGCCCAGCAGGTTCGCAACTATACTGAAGACACATTACCTCCAATGGTAGCTTCCTTCACTCTTGACCTGGACTCAAACCAGCTTATTGTCACATTCTCTGAGCCTGTGTTTGCAAGCTCTATCATATCCACCAACTTTACTCTCAGTGATGGTTCTGCAACAATTCTGAACCTGGGTGGAAGCACGCTTGTGATAGATGATGCTGGATTGATACCTGCAACAAATGCCCTACTGGTTGTCCGCTTCAGTTTTGATGGTGAAACACTCACCTCTCTCAAAACTGACTCCAACATTGGTACCTCTACCACCAACACCTTCCTGGATGTGGAGCCATTCTCTTATGATGACACTTCCAACAACACTGTTGCAGCATCACAGCGAGTTCAAGCCTCTTCTGTTGTTGCTGACAACACAGCAGCTCGGCTCATTTCATTTTCAATTGACATGAACATTGGGCAGCTCACCCTTGAGTTCAATGATGTAGTTGATATCGATACCGCTCGGCTAAGAAGGACCATTTCAGTTCAAGATGCACAAAGGTCTATGACTGATCCCTACGAGATTGTTGATGCCACTTCACCGAGCAATGACAGCACTGTGATCCTTGTTGATATATCACCTGCAGACCTCACTGCCCTGAAAGCAAATTTTGATGTTGCCACATCAATTTCCAACGCGTTTGTCACCATTGAAGCTTCAGCTTTTAATGACCTTCGTGGTGAAGACATAATTGCCACCACTGATGATAATGCAATTCAAGCTTCCAACTTCACAGGAGACACAATATCACCAATGCTTGAAAGCTTTAACTTTGATCTTGATGCAGGCCAGCTGATCATGACCTTTGATGAGCCAATAGCTAGCTCTTTCATTTTCAACAGCTTCAGAATTCGTGAAAGTGCTGCAAATGCTTCTGCTTTCATTGCACTTCAACGTGGTACCTCCAGTACTAATGCTGTTATGACAGTTGTCACTCTTACCTTGGATGCCACTGATCTCAACAATATCAAGGCTAATTTGAACATTGCTACATCGTCTGCAAACACCTACTTACAGCTTCTTGCTGGAGCTGTCAATGATACCTCTGGCAACCCAGTGGTAGCCACCTTTGTGAACGACAGCTTCACAGCTGTTAATGTGAACACATTCACTCCCGACACAACCCCTCCGGCCATCGACAGTTTTGTACTTGATATGAATGAGGGTCAGGTTCGGATAACATTTGATGAGACTATTAACATCACCACCTTCCAACCAACAAGGCTCACTCTTCAAAGTTCCAGTGCAACTGACGGTAGTGCAATTATGGTTCGAATTACTGGTGGTATGTTTCCAATGGCCAACAGCCCTGAGATTATGCTTTCACTGACACTCGATGACCTCAACACACTCAAGCTCATGGTTGGAGTAGGTGAATCTACTGCCAATACCTACCTTCGTCCCTTTTCTATGGTAGCTTCTGACATGAGTGGCATTGTTTCTGTGGAACAGACACCATTAGCAGCTGCTAATGTGATTCCAGATCGCTCGGCACCAATTCTAAGCCGCTTTATTCTTGACTTGAGCAGAAATATAATCAGCTTCACCTTTGATGAGCCAGTCAATGCATCCTCCTTGGACGTCACTCAGTTTACACTTCAGAACTCCAGTGTTATTGGAACTTCTCCGGTGCAAATTTCATTGGATGGTACTGTAATTTCTCCAGATGGTACCAACATTGACATACAACTTCCTTCCAGCCTCGCCCTCATGATCAAAACCACTCCAGCAATTGCTACTTCTGTAGACAACACTTTTATTGCATTTCAGACAGGAGCCGTTGAAGATCTTGCAACCCCTGGAAACCAGATCGTTGCTCCTATAGCAGCACTACAGGCTTCATCAGTTGAGCCAGATCGGACCGGGCCCTTGGTAGATTCATTTGACTTTGATCTCAACTCTGGTGTGCTAACACTTCGCTATCTTGAACCTGTTGATCCAAACACTTTTGATGGCAGCTTCATCACCATCCAAGATGCTTCCCTTGCTACGACCAGCAATGCTTTATCTGGAGGCACTCCTCTTAACACTGTCCTCTCTGAAAACATCAGTATTGCACTTCTAGATACTGACCTAAATGCCATCAAAGCCAACACTGGTCTTGCCACTTCGGAGAACAATACCTACCTTGTTCTGGCTCCGGGTGTTCTGATGGACATGTTTGGAAATCCTGTGGCTGCTGTAGTTGATGGTTCTGCCCTCAGTGTAACTGTTTTCACTCCTGATACCACCCCACCCAATGTTACCGCTTTTGACCTCAGAAATGCACCAAATGGTGTTGATATCATCCTAGGCATTGTCTTTTCTGAGACCATCAATGCTTCAACAGTAGATCCCACTAGCTTCACCTTGCTTGTAGCTCCTGGTTCATCCAACAACTACACCCTCACAGGAGGTGCAGTCACTCTTGTCAACTCGGCAGAAATAGATATCTTGATCACTGAGGATGATCTAGCTGCCATCAAGAGCCGTAGTCCCCTGGCATCCACTAGAGACAATGGCTATCTCAGTGCTGCAGCTAGTGCAGGTACTGATATGGTAGGTCTGTCTTCCCCTGAGGTCACCCCTGACAATGCAGTGCAGGCTCGAAACATCTCAGCCGACCTTATTCCTCCAGTTCTTGATCAATTCTCTCTCGACATGAACACTGGTGTTCTCTCTCTAACTTTCACAGAGAGTGTTGTCCCCTCCACACTGAATATCTCTAGCATTCTCCTTCAAAGTGTTAGCAGTGTTGCTTCAAACAACCAGACAATTGAAAACAGTCAAGTTACCACCACCAATACTGGCCCAGTGATAGATATTCAGCTCTCCAGTGTTGACCTGGATGCATTGAAAGTGCAAACATCTCTTGCTACTAACCTTGGCAATACTTTTATCTCACTAACACAAGGAGTTGTTGAAGATCCTGCCCAGAACTTGGCTTTGGAGATTCCAGCAGACAATGCTACAGCCGCGGCAATGTTTACACCTGATACAACCCGACCTAACCTCATTGCTTTTGACTTGGACATGGATTCTGTGACACTTACACTTGTCTTTGATGAAGCTGTTGATGTCAACACTTTAGACTTGGACCAGATTGAAATCCAGAATCTAATCACTGAGCCCACTGTCATTGAGAGGTTACGGGATTACCTATTTACTGCCCCCAATGGTCGTGTTGTAAATGTTCCACTGCATTTTAGTGACCAAATAGAACTGCAGCATGATACTCGCATTGCTGTAAGCAACACTACCACTTTCTTGGTAATTCTGAACTTTGCTATCAGAGACATGAATGGCAACTTTGTTGTACGAATACCAAACATCGCAGCTCTTCCTGTCCGAAATTACACAGCTGATACTTCACAACCTTTTCTTACAGGTTTCAGATTTGATCTTGATGCTGGGATTCTGTATCTATCGTTCAATGAAGCAATTCAATCTTCAAGCGTCACACCCTCCAGAATCACTCTGCTAGCTGGGCCTTCACCAAACACTACTTATGAAGTTGTTACACCAAACAATGATAGGTCCAATGATGCCACAGTTACTGTGACGCTCAATACAACTGATCTCAATGCCATCAAACTTCTTGACCTTTGCACTGACTTGACAAACTGCTTTGTTTCTCTTGAAAATGACACAGTTCTTGATTTTGTGTCTCTTTCAAACATCGAGTACCCGCTTGAAAACCCCTTCCAGGCTACCACATTTAATCCTGATATAACTGGACCCAGCTTGTCTGAGTTTGTCGAATTCAACCTGAGAGATGGGATCTTTACTCTTGAATTTAATGAACCAGTAAGGACCGACAGTATCGACCCAACTGGTATAATCTTGCAGTCTCTCTTTGAGCGGCCAACAAGCACCTACACTCTCACCAATGCAACTACAGATGACCCCAATGGAGTGACAGTAACATTCAATCTCTCAAGAACAGACGTGACAGCAGTTCAAGCAGACCCTTTTATCTGTACTAGGAGGTACAACTGTTATGTTCGACTTCTCAGCAATGGTTTCCAAGATACAGCTAGAAATCCTGTTCAAACTGTCATAGAAGCTCATCCTGGTTTCATTGTCACACAATTTTTTCTGGACACTGAAAACCCCCTTCTTGAGACCTTCACTCTGGACATGGATGCTGGCACTATCACCCTTACCTTCAATAAAGCTGTTTCCTACCAGTCTCTGCAGCTGCAACAACTGACACTGCAGTCTGCATTAGATGGAACTCTTTCTGGCATTACCACATACACCCTTACTGGGGGTATGGTCCCTGGACCCGATGGAGGCGAGATTGTAATCGTTCTCACTGACACAGACTTTGATAGTTTCAAAGCAAATGATGCCATTGCCACTAGTGTGAATGACACATTCATTTTCTTCAATGAGACCCTGATTACTGATGTAGCTGATGATCCACTGAATGTCATTGCTGTACCCAACACTGCTGCTGTCCAAGCTGACAGAGTGGTTCCTGATCAGACATCTCCAACCATAAGTGAATTCCAGCTGGATCTTACCCTTGATAGGCTGCTGCTTACATTTGATGAGCCAGTTCGCACTTCAACTCTCACTAACCTTACTCTATTTACTATCCACACTGGCGAGATCCCTCCCAGCCAGTCTGTTACCCTCACTGGAGGTCAAGTGGTTACTCGGGAAGATGGAGTCAGGGTTGTGATGGTGATGCTACTTAATGAAGATGTCACTGCCATTAAACTGAATGAACAGCTAGCTACAAATGTCAGTAGTACGTATCTTACTGTAGAAGCCTCTGCCATTGAGGACATGGCTGGGATTTCAATGGGACTGATGGCAAATGTTCGTGCTACTGCCTTTGTACCAGATGCAACCAGACCTCGGCTTACAAGTTTTGCACTGGATATGATCCAGGGTGTTTTCAACTTGACATTTGATGACACCATGCTTGCCAGCTCCTTTGACTCAACTGCTTTCAGATTTCAGGACAACATTCGTGCGACTAACAACAGGTACCGCACATTGACTAGTTCTACCACTAGTAGTTCTAATGGCTATGAGATTTCTGTGCAGTTAAGTGATGAAGATTTTCTTGGTATAAAGGACATTTATGGCCTTGCTAGAAGTATGGAAACAAGCTGGCTAACAATGCAGGCTTTTGCTATTGATGACCTTGAAGGGATTGATGTACTGGCTATCACAGATGGCAAAGCCATTCAGGCCATGAACTATGTTGTTGATGACGTACCTCCACAGCTTCGGTCATTCACTCTTGACCTGAACGAAGGACTTCTAAATCTTACATTTGATGACTTCATGAATGCAACCACACTGTCAGTAGATACCATTGTTATTCAGAACGACACTGCTGTCTCACATTCTGAAGCCATGCTGCAGCTTAGTGGGGGAGAGGTGACACGATCTGAGGATGGCAGAACTCTGTCTATAGCTCTTACCCCAAGAGACTTGAATGCACTTAATGACTTGCAATATCTTGCTACTACCTCTAGTGATACCTTTCTCACAATCCCAGCAGGAGTAGTTAATGACCTCTTTGCCAATTCACTTCCTCCTGGTGTTTTCAATGGCAGTGCCTTACAAGCTACTATGGTCCTTGATGACGTCACACAAATACAGCTAACATCATTTGACTTTGATCTTGATAGTGGTGAGCTTTCGTTAACATTTGCTGAGACATATCTTGAAGGAACCTTCAACGTCACCGCCATAACATTCCAAGGTGGCAGAAATGCCTCACTGCGCACTGACTCTTACACCCTTACTGGTGCTGAATCCATTACATTTGTGAATTCCACTACTGTGAGTGTGACACTTACTGAATCTGATCTGAATGCTCTAAAATCCAGAAGGAATGTTGCCAGTCGAAGACGAAACACCTACATCTCTGTTGACTTTTTCCTGGTTGAAGATGTCAGCCAGAATTTTGCCATGATGATTTTTGACGACAATGCACTGAGGGTTTCCACTTTTACTCCAGACAGAACCATGCCACAGCTTCTGAATTATACGCTTGACCTCAATGCTGGAGCAATCATCTTCACATTCACTGAAGTAATTGATGGAAGGACACTGACACCTGAACAGCTGACATTCCAAGATAGCTTTGCTTTCCCTGTTCGTACACACACCCTAACCAGTGTGATCATTGATTTTGAACAGTCTTCCCCCATTACTATGGTGAACTTTACAACAGATGAACTCAATGTAATCAAAGCTATCCAAGGCTTGCTAACATCCAGGGCGAATACATTTATCTCCTTTTCAAATTCCTTTGTAGCCGACCTGGCTGGTAATGGAATTGTTTTTGAAAGTGGGCTGCAGGCTGCAGAGTTTATCTTGGACACCACCAGTCCAGAGTTACTGATGTACAGTTTAGACATGGACTCTGGTGTGTTGGTGCTAAATTTCTCTGAGACTGTTAATGTGACAACATTGAATCTGGCAGAGTTTGTTATCCAGAGTAACCAATCTACATCAGCAGCAATTGGGAGTGTGCCCCTTGTAAACAGCCAAGCTTCTGGTAATTCAGCTAGCTATACTATTATGCTGGATAGAGAAGATATTAACAACCTCAAGCTAAATTCTTTGGTTGCAACAAGCTCATCAAACACCTTTCTCACCTTTTCCAATGGCTCTGTGTCAGACATGCTTGGAAACCTCATCATTGGGGTTTCAATGGGGATTGCTCCGGTCTCGTTCACTCCAGATACAACTGGCCCAATCCTTGAAAGCTATGATCTTGACTTTGGTCTGGGGACACTGAATCTGAACTTCTCTGAGCCGATAAGTAATTCTACTGTGATTGTGACTGCATTCACCCTGCAAAACCAGTCTAATAGCATCACACCAGACTCATTCCAGCTCACAACAGACAGCCAAGTAGTTGGCCCAAGTGATGACATGATCACCATCAGGATTGGTATCCAAGATCTGAACACCATCAAGAGCATCAGCAACCTTGCTACCTCTGTTTCAACCACCTATCTTTCCTTCGCCTCTACTGCAGCTCAAGATCTGGTAGGCAACCTTGTTCAAGCACGCATGCCAACAGCAGCTCTTCAAGCAAGAAATCTCCTTCCAGACACTGTTGGCCCAATTTTGCAAGAGTTTGCTCTTGATCTTAACACTGGACAGCTTTCACTGACATTTGGTGAGACAATTGATGGTAGCTCCATAAACTTAGCTCGTTTCACCTTCCAGGATGCAATGACCAGCCCAGGTGAAACTGTAAGACTGACCTCAGGAATTTTCCCTAGCACAAATGACATTGAAATCACAGTGACACTCTCTGGAGCAGACTTGGATCAGGTGAAGGTTGCCAACCTTGCCAATTCAAGGGATGATACTTTTCTGTCCTTTCAAGCAGGTGCCATTACTGATGCAGCAGGCAACGTAGTTCAGTCTGCTACCTTTCAGGCAAGGAGTGTTACCCCAGACACCACTGATCCAACACTGATTGCCTTTGATTTTGACCTTAACATGGGCACCATGACTCTCAGTTTTGATGAAGCAGTGAATATCACAACCTTCCAACTTGACCAGCTAACGCTTGCAGAAGAAATGGTTGACACTGTAATTACAACTGACTTCACCCCCTACAACAGTTCTGTCACTAACCCACTCCTGAGAGATGTCGTCATTCAGTTTACACCTGATGAACTTAATGAGATCAAACGCATTCAGGTGTGTAGTGACAATCTGACCTGTTATCTCTACTTTCCCCGAATGGGATCATCTGATGTAACTGTGAGAGATATTGCAGGAAACCCAGTTACTTCGATTCCATTTTTCCTTGGTAGACAGGTATCCACCTTTGTGCCAGACACGACTCCCCCAACGATGGCACGATTTTCTGTCTTTGATCTTGATTCTGGTATTGTCACTCTGAATTTTGATGAAACCATCAATGCAAGCTCTATTATGCTCTCCGCTGCCTCCTTAGCGGACTGGTATGCTGTCAGTGCTCTAGAAACTACTTACAACTTGCGAGGTGGGGAAGTTCTTAGTCAAAATTTGCCATATATCAATTTTTCACTGAGTACAGAGGGCCTCAATGCAGTTAAAGCAGATATCCAGTTATGTACTGATGCCACAGCCTGTTGGATACGGTTTTCCTCCCTGCTTGTGGCTGATATGGCTGGGAACCAAGTGCGTGAGGTAGTTGTACGCACAAATGATGCTGATTTTGTCACAACTGAGAGAGCTCAGATGTTTGTTCAAGACACCACAGCCCCAGAACTGGTGTCCTTTGATTTTGACCTGAATTCTGGAGAGTTTCATTTTACATTTGATGAGCCTATTAATCCTGCCACTCTGCAAGTTCAAGCCCTCACTATCCAAGATGCATTCACTGCAGTGGAGTCATACAACATTCGTTCAAGACGTGCAACTTCATCTTTTTCCTCCACCACCCTCACTCTGGCCATCAGTGAAACAGATCTGGTTGAGGTTAAGGCACGTACAAATATGGCCACTAGCATTGAAAACACATATTTGACTTATACAGCTCAGTTTATCCGGGATACTTCAAGTGTTCAACGTGGAACATTGGGGTCTCTTGAACTTGGAAACCCAGTCCTACCCAGGACTGATGGAGTCAATGCTCTTCGGGCTTCCAATCTCACTGGTGATATTACTGATCCTCGTGTCACTCTATTCTCACAGCTGGACCTGAATGCTGGAACATTTAGAGTTGCCTTTGATGAACCTGTCGATATTGGTGCTTTTAATTCTTCTGGCTTCCACCTTCAGTCAATGATGAGTGGTGGTTCAAGTCTCACTTTGAATGGTGGCACTGTTCGGTATAGCCCAGCTGTTTCCAATCTGACAGAGATTGAAGTTGAGCTCAGCAGCAATGATTTGAGGGACCTGAAACTGGCTACAGACCTAGGCACACAACGATCAGATAGCTACCTTTTTGTTAGCAATGGAGCTATTAATGATGTATCTGGGAATCCAGTGGTAAATGTTTCAGGTGACTCGGCTGAATTAGTTTTTAACTATATCAGAGATACCACTGCAGCAAGGTTGGTCTACTTCTCTCTGGATGTGAATCAAGGAATTCTCCACTTGTCTTTTGATGACATAATGCTTGCTTCATCATTTGATGTCCAGCGTGTGGGCTTACAGAGCAATGCATCTGGTGGAATTATGTATTCTCTGACTGGTGGAGACTTCACCATGCAGAATGCATACAATGTTACAGTCACACTGAGCAGCACTGACTTGAATGAAATAAAGGCTCTTCGAAATCTTGCCTCAAGACGTGAAACTACATACATAGTCATGCCTCCAAACACTATCACTGATGTTGCAGGAGTTGAAATTATTGGTATTACAGAGACTAATGCATTCCAGGCAGGTGACTACAGTGCAGATGTGGCCCCACCAATGCTAAGAAACTTTACCTTTGACTTGGGACAAGGTGTACTAGTAATCACCTTCTCAGAGGCCGTGGATCCAATCAACTTTCGACCAAACCAGATTATCTTGCAGAACACCTCTAATGTAGATGCACAACCCACAGTTCAATATACTATCATTAATGGAACCATCGTGAGCACATCAAACCGAGAAGTGTACATGTTCTTCCCCTCTATACAGGATCTGAATAACATCAAGGCACTGCTTACTCTGGGAACAGATGAAACCAATACATACATTGTCATACCCTCAGCAGCTTTTCAGGATTTAAGCACTAATGCCATTGTAGCTATTCCTGACACAAATGCCTTGCAAGCCTCTGTGTTTTCTGATGACTTTGCCCCACCAGTGTTCACTTCATTCGTATTTGACCTAAACAGTGGAACAATGTTGCTTACATTCTCAGAATCCATTCAGATTAGTACCTTCAACTATACAGGGTTCACACTCAGAAGCTCACGATCTTTGATGGCAACCGAGTACACCTTTACTGGAGGAGATACAGATACAAGATCGGGCAATGTGATTAACTTTCTGATAACTTCAAATGATTTAAACAACATCAAGGCTCTCACTGATCTTGCAACCTCAGGTTCAAACACTTTCCTCTCGATTAATACCAACACATTTGAAGATACCAGTGGAAATCCTGGAGTTGCCATTGGTGCAGCTCAAGCCATTCAGGGATCATTTTTACCTGATACTACTGATCCACGGTTGGTCTCTTATGATTTCAATCTTGGCCTCGGATTCATTACTCTCTACTTCTCAGAGACAGTTGACCCAGCAACTCTTGACCCGAATGCTTTCACTATCCAAAGTGCACCGGCCTTCCCAGTAGACTCCATTCTTCTAACAGGAGTCACCACTAACTCAACAACTGGTCCTGTCATTCAGGTGTTCCTTCGGGTGGCTGATTCAGATACCATCAAACAGACACCAGGCTTTGCTACAGCTAGAGGGAACACCTTCCTTGCTTTCAATAGCACTGCTATTCGGGATGTGTCAAGCAACCCTGTAAGGCCATTCTCAACACAAAATGCCTTTCAAGTTAACAGGTTTTTTATGGACAACGTGCAACCAGAACTGAATAGCTTCAATCTGGATATGGATGATGGCCTACTCACTCTTCTGTTCTCAGAAAGTGTCCAAACTGATGGTTTTCTAGATCCAACTAGCATCACTCTTCATAGTGGTGTACCATTCTCTGCAGACAACTATACTCTCACTGGAAGCATTGTCCAAGCATCTGAACCCCTATCAGCTGTACCAATTCGGCTCACCACTACTGATCTAAACACCATCAAAAACATACCTGGACTTGCAACATCCTCTGCCAATATTTTTGTTTCCATACTAGAGAATGCTACCACAGATGTGGGAGGTAATTTGTTGGCTGGAGTTGAACCTGAAAATGCAGTTGCTGTGACCACCTTTACTGGAGACAGTGCTCCTCCAACATTAGTTGGATTTGAAATCAGATTGATTGAAGAACCACTCCTGTTCATTCTTACATTCAGTGAAACTGTGAATGCTGGCTCACTGACTGTAAACATGATACGACTCAGTGATGGTGTGAACCCCTCTTCACTAACATTAAGTGGGACAGTGGCTCAGAACAGCTTCACCATTGTTACCATTAATGTCTCACAAGCCACTCTAGCTGACATCAGAAATACGCCTGCTCTTGCAAGGAGCAGATCAACTACTGTTCTTTCCATGTCTGCTGGAGCTATTCAGGATGCTGTAGGAAATCAGATTGGAACGGTGTCAAATTTTGTAGCTACAGTCTACAATGCCGACCTTGTCCCTCCTTTTGTAGCTAACTTCACATTTGATCTCAACAGTGGAGCATTGACTCTCACTTTCAATGAACCTGTCCAAGGAAGTAATCTCCAACCATCTCTGATTACTCTTCTAGATGCACCTGGATCAGCCAATCAGATAACCATCACAGCTGCCCAGCTGTCTGTTTTATCATCTGACACAGTTCGTCTTATTCTTGATAATGACAATGTAACTACCATCAAACTTAATGAGAGACTTGCTATTTCGTTGGACACAACCTACATTGCATATGGTGTTGGTATTGTTTGTGACATTGCCAATAATTGTGCTGAGCTGGTGGCTGCTACTGCACCGATCCGTGCTACTCAGTACATTGCTGATACAATAAGTCCACAGCTTATTCAGTTTGATCTAAATGCAAATACACAAGAGCTGATTCTCTACTTTAGTGAAGTGGTAAATGCATCAAGCCTTGATCCCCTTCAAATCACCTTCCAGAACCAGAGAGCTCCTTATCCGGTGAGGGAATTCACACTGACTAGTGGGTCAGTTGTTGGGGGCAATGGAATAAATCTCAATGTGACTTTGGATATCCAGGACAAGAACACCATGAAGGCTTTGGGTAACATCATCACCAGTGCTTCAAACACTTTCATTTCAATCACCTCTGAACTGGTTCGTGATATGGCTGGCAACTATGTGCAAGAGATAAGGCCCAGAAATGCTCTGGGTGTAACTGACTTCGACTCTGATTCCCAGAACCCAGACCTTCGAAGTGCTGCCTTGGATCTGGATAATGGGATTCTGACTCTAAACTTTGATGAAACTGTCAACATTTCTTCTCTGCAAGTCACCGAACTTACCCTATCTTCAACTGAAGATCAATACACCTTGACAGACTCTGCTCCAGTCTCTCTCACAGTAAATCCTGCAAATCCATCTTCTTTGCAAATCCAACTATCTTCCACTGATCTCAATGAAGTGAAGAACCAATCAATGTGCTCTGGAGACACCTCAAGAGACTGCTCTCTATCATACTCCTCTGCGCTTGTTCAAGATACTGCAGGCTTTTCTGTGAATGAGAGGCTTATTAGCAACCCATTGATTGTGACAGTAGATCCTGATGTGACCGGACCTCAACTTGTTGAGTTCAGGTCCTTCAATTTCATTGACAGGACTTTGACACTCAGATTTGATGAGCCAGTCAACTCCTCTACTCTTGTTCCTTCAAATCTTATACTACAGAGTCTCTTCACTCTAACAGCTTCAGAGACTTCTCACAGGCTTATTTCTGGCTTTGTTACTGAGACTGATATTGCTTCCATTACCATCCAGCTCTCTTTGGAGGACCTCTATGCTATTCAAGAGGATGCTACTTTGTGCACTGGAAGAGGCAGCTGCTATGTTCGATTAGAATCAGGTTTTATTTCCGATCTTGCAGACAACACTAACCAGGCAGTTGCAAGCACATTCTCAGGGTTTATTGTGACTAATTTCATAACAGATGTTACCACCCCCACCTTGGACTCTTTTGACCTAGATCTCAATCTTGGAATACTTTCTCTGACATTCAGCGAACCTGTCAGGTCTAGCGACTTAAACTTTCGAGGTATTATACTTCAGAGTGGTAGTTTTGTAACAAGCCCAGAGAATTACTACCAGCTTACAGGGGGCGCAACCAATGCCACAGATGGAGACAGAGTTATAAATATCCAGCTGGTCACAGCTGACCTGAATGAGCTCAAGCTGAGAAATTTTGCTTCCAATGTGAACAACACATACCTCTCTCTCAATTCTGGCAGTATTACTGATACAGCACTGAACCCTGTAATTGGCATACCCAGCACATCTGCTCTTCAAGTGGCCAATTTCACTGCTGACACATCTCCTCCAGTGCTAACATCATATATACTTGATATCAACACTGATACATTAGAGATGACATTTGATGAACCAATTATGTTAGATACTTTGAACATCAGAGGATTTCTGTTGCAGTCCTCAGAAAGCAATGCCTCTGTCATGGTCCAACTTGTTCCAGGAGAAGTGATGAACACCCAAATGGTTGCCTCTATCAGTGCAATACTTTCTCTGAGCCCTGAAAACATTGCTACCATCAAACTGAGTGAAAACTTTGCCACAAATGAATCCAACACCTACTTAGTCATTGCCGCTGATTCTGTCTTTGATACGGCAGGAAATGGCATTGAATCAACCGGTCCCATCCAAGCTCGAATCCATCGCCCTGACATAACCAGACCAGAACTACAGAGCTTCTCCTTTGCTGTGCAGATAGGTGTCCTCAACTTTACCTTTACAGACATTATTGATGCAGTCACATTTGATGCAACTGCCATCACGATCCAGTCCACAATGACAGCAACTCCTGGAGAAATTGTGCGCCTCACAAGCTCTACTATCACCAATAGCACTGATGGTTATGATCTGGTTGTGCAGTTGTCACAACAGGATCTGCTCAGGATTCGAGATATTCCAGCCCTTGCTACCCGGATAGAGAATACATACCTCACAATGCAGGCACATGCAATTGATGATGTAAACGGTGTGGATGTTTTAGCTATCACTGATGGAAAAGCCCTCCAGGCCTCTGAAGTGATTCCGGATACTGAACCCCCAGCTTTCGAATACTTTGACCTGGATTTGGATGAGGGCACTCTGACCCTTAAACTCTCAGATTTTCTGTTGGCATCTTCATTTCAGCCAACCTTCATTGCGCTACAAAACAGACAGACTGTTCCCTCGTCAACTCTAAACATAACAGGGGGTACTGTCACTCGTTTGAGTGATGGAAGCCAACTATCTCTGCAACTTTCGAATGGGAACCTTGACCAACTTCAAACCACACGAGATCTGGGCACATCTACAAGTGACACTTATATTGTTGTTGCAGCAGGTTTTGTTTCTGATCTTGACAATAATCTAGCTGCAGCAGTAATGCCTACCCAAGTGCGTATTTTGACTGCAGATAACACTGGGCCAGCTGTTTCCAGTTTTGAACTGGACATGAATGAAGGTTTCCTCTATCTCACACTGGATGAAACTTTCCCAGCAACTACCTTCAATCCAATGTACATTGTCATTCAAGGAGTAGCCAATATCAGCAGTGATCCTTCAGCAAGCTACCAACTGACTTCAGGATCAAATACTACAGCTGTAGGTGACACCCGCCTTCTTAGTATTCAGCTCTCTGAAACTGACCTCAACAGCTTGAAGGGAAACCCACTTGTTGCAGCTTCCAGAGAGACCACATACCTAGCGATCACAGGGCCAGCATTCACTGATGTCCCTGGAAATATGGCCATGGTCATCCAGCAGAGTGCAGCTATGGTGGCTAGATCCTTTACAACTGATACAAATCCACCATCTTTACTGGGATTTGATCTTAACATGGACAGTGGAGAGATTATCCTCACCTTTAATGAGACTGTTGATGTTGCTTCTATCCAAATGACACAATTTACCTTACAAAGCACTTCAGATGGGTTGTCTGGAAGCAGTTTCATCCCAATGGATGGAACATCTGCACAAGACTATGCTGCCATAGTCACTGTTCAGTTCATAGTACAGGATATTTTGGAACTACAACTTCTGAATGACCTAGCTACTGCCAATACTAACACCTATCTCTCATTGACATCGATGGCTACTCAAGATACGGCTGGAAATGCAGTTGTACCTGTAGACTCCCTCTCGGCTATTCAGGTCAACACCTTCACAGCAGATGTCACCCCACCCCAGCTTCAGAGATTTGACCTTGATCTTGATGCAGGATTCCTGAATCTCACCTTTAATGAGGTGATTGATGCAGCTAGCTTCGCTCCGACATTGGTCAGTTTCTCAGATTCCAATGACACTGTTGCAGTGGTATCCCTAACTGGTGGAACAACCCTCTCTGGCAATGGACTCAGAATTGATGTAGCTCTTGCTACTGAAGATTTGAACAATCTAAAGTCCAATTCAACTGTTGCCACAGCTAGACGAAACACCTACATGTTCTTCGGTGAAGGTGCAGTGACTGATGCTGCTGGAAATAATATCACTGCTTTTACTTCAGCTGTGAGAGTTGGTGTCTTGGTTGCAGACAACAGACCTCCATTCCTGATTGAGTTCAATGTGGATATTGGTGCTAGAGAAATTATGCTCGTGTTTGATGAGTTTATCGATGCAAGTGACTTCTCTCCTACTACTCTAACACTCATCAACAGCACCCTGAGTCCACCAGCTTCCTCCTTCTTCCGCCTCACTACATCCAGTAGTGTCTCAAGTTCAGTTGAGAGCAACATCACTATTTCCATTGGTGATGGTGATTTTAATCTCCTTTCAAACAATGTAGCTCTTGCAACATCGGCAACCAACACTTTCGCACTCCTTGATGGTGGAGCAGTTTTGGACTTGGCTGGAAACCCTATTCTATCAATCCGACTACCCAATCCTTTCCCTGTGACCAACTTCAACCCGGATATTCAGCCTCCATTCTTGAGAGAGTTCTCTCTTGACATGAATACCGGTGTTCTTTCAATGACGTTCTCTGAGGCAGTAAACCAGGCCTCACTGGATGTGTCTGGTATCACTATTCATAGCACAGAGACTTCTGAACCTGGAAGAGAATCATTTATCTTGACTGTCTTTAGCCAAGTCGAGAGAAGCCAACCAAACATAATAGACATTACCCTTGCAACTGTTGATCTGAATGGTATTAAGGCACTGACATCACTAGCCATCTCTCAGAACAGCACTTTCATATCTCTGACGTCGTCTGTGATTTTAGACACTGCAAACATTCCACTTACTAACATCCCAGACACCAGAGCTGTCAGAGCCGAACAGTACACTGCTGATTCCAACAGACCTGCATTGGTTCAGTTTACGTTTGATCTTGATGAAGGACGTCTGATCCTGGAGTTCAATGAAACAGTTCAGGTCTCGACCATCCAACTGAGCCAGTTTGTTCTACGTAGTATTCCATTCACCACCAGTGTTGATGTTCGTTTGGCCACAACTTCACTCTCAGGAAGTGATGCTGCCTCGCTGAACATTTTGATCAATAGAGACGACTTGAATGAGATCAAACGCCTCCCCGTGTGCTCTTCCATGTCAGACTGTTACCTGTCTTTTCCAGAGACGGTCTTGAATGACACTAGTGGTAATCGTGTAGTGGAAGTTACACCTAATGAAGCTGTTTTGGTGGCCAACTTTACACCAGATTCCACTCCACCCCAGCTGGAGGCTTTTTCTGTCTTTGACTTTGATGAGGGCCTTATTACTCTCAACTTTTCTGAAACTGTAAATCTCACTTCATTTCAAGTCACTGAAATCAGGCTCCAGAATTTGCCAGATACACCACTCGTTCAGTACACTCTTACAAATGGCATCTTCTCTCGTGCCAACAGAGACACAATCACCGTCAATTTTACTACTTTGGACTTGAATGCCATCAAGGCACAGGATGGGCTATGTGGGCAGTCCCGGTTCCAGTGTTGGATTCGGTTCAGGTCCACACTGGTCTCAGACATGGCTGGGAACCCAATCACACCTATTGTAGATGCTGGTCTTGGTTCAGCAAATTCAGTGTTAGAGACTCCAAATTTGCATGTTCGAGACACAACCTCCCCACAGTTAGTTGACTTTGATCTTGACCTTACATTTGGGAACATTTCATTTTCGTTTGATGAGACTGTCGATGTTGACTCCTTCAGACCACAGTTCATCACGATTCAAGATGCCTTCAATGCTACCCAGTCATACACAATTTCCTCTGGTAGTAATATACCAGTGGGTCTCAGAGGTCCCTCATTCTCATTCAGCCTCCTCACAAATGATATTCTGCAGCTCCAAGCCAACATCCATCTGGCAACAAATAGAGAGGATACCTACCTTGCTTTCACAAGCAGCCTGATAACAGACACATCTAGCAATCCTGTTGTTGCTGCAGTTGATCGTGAAAATCCAGTTCAAGTGGACCAGTACACAAGGGATTCTATCAACCCTTCACTGTCTGTATTCTCGCGTCTTGATATGAACTTGGAAGATATCCAGCTTGAGTTTTCGGAGCCTATGAATGATACTAATATCAACTTTGGTGGAATCAGTATTCGCTCTGCAGCAAATAGTTCAATTGCTTATTCACTTACTGGCGGAGAGAATATTCGATTTACTGATACCATCAGGCGTGAGATTCAGTTTGACTTGCTTTCAGCTGATGTGAGAGGTATCAAAATCTTATTTCCAAATCTAGCAACTGCAGCTACTAATACCTATGTTGCTATTGATAGTGGAAGCTTTATTGACACTGCTGGCAATCCAGTCAATGAGGTGCCTGACACAGCTGCTGTACAAGCTAGTAGCTATGGACGTGATACAACCAGCCCTCGGCTTCAGCAGTTTGAATTTGATGTAGATAGTGGGATTTTCACTCTCACCTTTGATGATGTGATTAATGTACAGTCTGTGCGTCCCACTTCCATCAGTATTCAGAACGAACAGGTACGGTCTGGAAACACAGCCTTTGTTACTTTCACCAATGCAGTGCCACTGAATGGAAATGATTTTTCTGTTATGATTCAGTTGGTGGGAACTGATTTGAATGTTGTCAAATCTGACCCAAGAGTAGGCACTACTGTGAACAACACCTATATTGTTTTGGCACCAGATGCCTTCCGTGATGTTGCAGGTAGTTTGCTTGTGGCCGTGCTCTCTTCTGATGCATCACAAGCCAACTTTGTCAGTCCAGATGTCACCGATCCTGAGCTTATGTCCTTCTCTTTCAATGCCAGTTCTGGTGTCCTCACACTGATGTTCACAGAGGCTGTGAATGTTACTGCAATCAACCCCAATGGTATAGTACTACAGAGTGCCATGTCCAGTCCCATCCATTCTCAGAGACTCACTGGAGGTATTCCATCCACCACCAGCCCTGCAAGGATATTTAATTTCACACTGTCTCAAGTCAATATCAACTACATCAAACAGTTTTCAGATTTCGGTACTAGTGTCAATAATACCTATATAGCAGTTGAGTCTACCACTATTTCAGATATGAATGGCAATAGTATCGTGCCAATTCCAGTTTCTGGTGCCCAACAAGCTGCATCACACTATCCCGATGCTGACCCACCAGTACTAGAATCTTACACGCTTGATCTTAATACCGGGATCCTGGACCTGACCTTTAGTGAAACAGTCAACATCTCAACACTCAATCCAAATATGTTCTTCATCCAATCAAACTCAGCAGCATCCACCACTGATGAATACTACCAACTCAACGACAGCACAACTTCAACTGAAGCATCTGAAACTGTTCAAATAATTCTTGGTGTCATGGATCTCAACAACATCAAAGCCAATTCTTTGATTGCAACTTCACGTGCAACTACTTATCTGCGGTTTTTACCTGGAGCAGTATATGATCAGAGTGGTAATCCTTCTGATGGTGTGCCCGACGGCAACGCTGTGCAAGTAGCAGCATATACTAATGACAGCACACCTCCCACTTTGAACCGGTTCACAATTAACATGGGGACTGGGATAATCACCCTTACCTTCTCAGAGTCTGTGGATGTTACCAGCTTTGACCCAACTGCATTTCTCCTCATGAACACACCAAATATTGGAAGTGCTGCTTTCCAAAGACAGCTCACAGGAGGTACTGTACTAAGTGGAAATGGTCCAGTTATTGACTTGCAGTTGAACTACAATGATGTCAACTTTATAAAAGCTGAGACTATGTTCCTCACAAGTGAGATCAATTCCTACATATCGATCACTTCAGCTGCAGTTTCGGACAACAGTGGCAACCCAATCATACCTATTCCAAACACTGCTGGACAACAGGCTGGGTTCTTCACTACAGATACAATTGCTCCAACTCTTCAGAACTATACTCTTGACCTGAACTCCAATACCTTGATTCTGACCTTCTCTGAAACAGTGCGTGCAAGCACTCTCAATGTTCAAGGCATCACCATCCACTCTTCACCATCCACTATGGCTAACTCTTCATACCAGCTCACTGGGTCAGAAAGAATCTCTCCTAGTGTGTCTGCGTTGCTGAGTGTTGAACTACTACTAGCAGATGCAAACAACTTGAAGCAAGACCTGGACCTTGGTACATCAGTTGAGACTACCTATCTGAGCCTGACTGCAAATAGTGTTTCAGATACCAGTAATAACAATGTTTCGTCTATTGATGTGACCAATGCCTTACGTGCTATGGATGTGATTCCAGATGAAACACCACCAACTCTGCAGTCCTTTGGTCTTGATATGCCTACCACCACTCCACCTGTCATCCTAGTGCTTGAATTTTCTGAGACAGTGAATGCTACTTCATTACGTATAACCTCAATCAGACTTCAGGATACTGCCGACAACAGTGGTGGAACACAGAGCTACATACTGACAAATAGCACTGTAAACCCAGTGAACTCATTCATGCTTCGTGTTACACTTAGCACCTTTGACTTGGAGGCCATTCGTGCTCTGCCTCCTCTAGGCCAGACAACTAACACCACTTTCATCTCTTTCCCAACTGGCACAGTGTTTGATACAGCAATACAAGCATCTACAGCCATACTGCCCAATAATGCAAGGCAGGCAGATTTCATCAGAGCTGATCTTATTCCTCCACGGCTGAACACATTCATCCTAGACAAAAATCTGGGATACATTCTACTAACTTTCAATGAAAATGTCCAGTCTTCAACTTTCTTACCAGAGTCTGTAACCCTCTCTGATGATGCAGGTGAATCTTTAACTTTGACCACGACGAGTGTTTTTCCAGGAAGCAATGATGTTGTAACTATCCCCCTTTCCTCATATGACCAGAATGTCATCAAGAACAGCACTTCCCTTGGAGCTACAGAGAATACCACTTTTATCTCACTCCCAGCATCCACTGTTGAAGATATTGCCGGCAATGATTTGCTTGAAATACTGTCATCTCAAGCTACAAGAGTAGTTCCCGATAGGACTTCACCCGACATTACCAGCTTCAACATCAACTTTGAGTCAATGGAAATAGAACTCATCTTCAATGAACCTGTCAACCCTGACACTCTAGATGTGCGTCACATTACAATTCAAAATGAGCAATCACCCTTTCCCGAACTTTCATACTCACTCACTGAAGTTGGTCCTGTGTACACTTCTGACTTTAGTACCATCCTAACCTTCCAGTTGAGCACTGTTGATCGCAATGCTATTCAAAGCATCCCTGGGCTCAGTACCAATGTGACAAACACCTTCATTGCAGTAAACCCTGAAGCCATTATGGACACAAGTGGCAATATGGTAGCTCGTATTTCACCTACCCTGGCTCTTTCTGCATCCACCTACCAGGTTGACACAGTCAGACCAGTATTGCAATCCTTCAGTCTGGACTTGAACAGAAGAATTCTGGGGCTTACCTTCAGTGAAAGTGTAAACACATCCACTCTGAACTTTTCTCGGGTTGAGCTCCACAACTTGGCTCGTACAAATCTTTTCATGTTTCAATCCAGTGTTCCCACCACTGGTATCACAAATGTCGTGGAAGTTGCAGTTTCTGGTGCTGACTTTAACAACTTAATGGACAGGGGCCTTTGTACAGTGAGAACTGACTGCTACATTGACCTCCAGGACTCGGCTATATTTGACACAGTGGACCTTTCATCCATTGCATCATCCAACACTGCTGTGGATGGGTTTACACCGGATACGACACCACCTTCACTCTCTGAATTTACCAGTTTTGATTTGGTCAGTGGCCTTTTGAATATCACATTCTCTGAATCAGTTGATGTGTCCACTCTCAATACAAGTGGTCTCATCCTGCAAAGCTTCTTTGAAGGGGAAGTTGAGATGTACCGCTTGAGCAATCTCACATCTTCCAGCTCTACTGGTCCTTTTGTGACCATTGGACTGACAGAAGGCGACATTTCTGCCATTAAAGTTCTCTCAGGCCTCTGCACTATCCGTAGCAACTGTTACATTACAGCTGATAGTGGAGTGATTGAAGATGTGTCTGGCAACCCCAGCTTGCCAGTCAGGCCCGGACCACCAGGACAGATTGTTGCCTTCCTCAGTGATGACAACATTAGTCCAGTGCTGCAAAGTTTTGATTTTGACTTAAACGCTGGCAATCTTACACTCTACTTCAGTGAACCTGTCAATCCATCATCCTTCAATTTTGCTGGTATTACCCTGCAGTCAGATCAGGGAGATTTGACGTCAGTTGAACGCTACAGTCCCACAGGAGGCACCATCACCTCTCGTGATGAAATGAGCACACTCATTTTACAGCTGTCTCCTGCAGATATTAATGCAATCAAAGGCTTTCCCAGTCTAGGCATGAACAGTACAACATTCCTCTCTATTGACTCAACTGCAGTAACTGACTTAGCCACAAGACCAAACCCTGTTGCTACTCTACCACCACCATCTGCTATCCCAGTGACAGCCTATCAACCAGACTCAACTGGTCCAGTTCTACTGGATTTCACCCTCGATGTCAACATGGATTTCCTCACTTTGACATTTAGTGAGGTAGTCAGAAAGTCTTCATTGAGCTTCACCGATGTTGTACTGTATTCAACTAACTCTAGTAGCAATCCAAATGACTTTGCAATGGCCTTGACAGAAGGCTCATTCCGGCAACCTGAAAGGGATCTATCAAGTTTAGTAACTATCATGCTTGGCAGACTCGACATTGGTGAAATCAAAATAAACTCTTCAATCGGCACTTCTATGGAGAACACTTTTCTTGAAGTGTTGGAGGGGGCTATTAACGATCGTGCTGGCAATCCTTTGCAAGCTGGAACTCGTCTCCAAGCTTCACTGGTTGTGATGGATGTAACCAGACCGGAACTTGTTTCTTACATCTTCAACATCGAAACTGGACAGATGACTCTCACGTTTAATGATGTGGTCAATGTTGGCTCATTCAACCCAACTGCATTCACAATCCAAGACAGACCAACAAGACTTACATTCTACAGGCTTACAACATCAAGCACAACCTCAAGTCCCAATGGTTACACGATCACAGTGGATATTTCTCCACAGGACTTACTGAACATCAAACTCATGTCAGGTTTAGCCAAATCAATCAACTCAACCTATCTTACTATGCAAGCTTTTGCCATTGATGACATCGCACAGGTTGATGTGCTTGCCATCACTGATGGCAAAGCTCTGCAAGCTGCTGAGTATGTGGCTGATAATGCACCTCCAGTTTTCTTGGGATTCAGTCTGAACCTTAATATCTCACAGTTGATCTTCTCCTTCAATGAGGCCATAAATGCTTCATCATTGGACCCTACATTGGTCTCAATCTATTCTGACATGTTGGGTACATTTCAGTATACTCTAACTGGTACGAGTAGCATTTCTACCAGCTCTGATGCCACAGCTCTGTTTATTGGCCTCACTAGAGATGACTCCAACACTCTTAAAATGAGCAGCAATTTTGCAACCAATATGAATGATACCTACATACATGTGGGACCAGATTTTATCTCAGATCTCGCTGGAAACTTTTTCCCCTCACAACAGACAATACAGGTCTCCATGTTCACACCAGATGTGACTCCTCCTATGCTTGATTTCTTCACAATTGACATGAATACTGGAATAATAACACTCAACTTCTCAGAGGCCATTCAAACAGTTGACCAATTTGCCTATACCCTGCAACCGTACATGAACTCTGCAGCCACTCCAACACAGAGACATACAATCATGACATCTACTTTCACCAGGGTCGATGCCGACAATTTCATGATTGTCCTGTCGCAAGAAGACCTCAATGCAATTAATGCCATCCCTCAATTGGCATCAAGCAGATCACGATCTCATCTCTCAATCAATTCTTCTGGAGCAACTGACTACAATGGAAACTCAATTATTGCAGTTGATGTTGAGAATGGTATTAGAGCCCTGAACTACACAAATGATATGACCTCTCCGACTTTCCTCATGTTTTATCTAGACCTTGATTCCAACATCCTTTCACTGACTTTCAACGAAGTTGTGAGAGCCATGTCTCTCTCCTTCTCTGCTATCACGATACAGAGTGCCAGAACAGGTGGTATACAGTACACACTAACTGGTGGCATTCCACCCCAGGCTGACTCGACTGTGCTAAATGCAACTTTAAGCCTAGAAGATCTGGCTGCTCTACAAGTGCAGCAGGGCCTGGGCACTTCAATTTCGGATACTTACATTGCTATGGGTTCATCTGCTGTTACTGATGTAAGTGGTAATGGTGGAAACATGGTTAATGCAATCCCAAGTACTGCTGCAATCCAAACAAGTGCTCTGATTCCAGATGGATCACCCCCAAATCTCATTTCCTTCACTCTAAATTTGGCTGATCGTTCGATTTTGCTGACATTCTCAGAGTATGTAGATGTTGGCAGCTTTGTTTATTCCAGTTTTGCTGTGCTCAGCAGCTCTGATCCTGCCTCTGCTGTGAGGGTTTCCCTTGCAAACTCTGTGGTGACAGCTAACCAGACAAACAGTTCTATTGTTCAGATTGAGCTCGATGCAATTGACTTCCTCTCCCTCCAAACCCGTCCCTCTGTTGGATCTACAACTTCCAACACATATCTACTCATCGATAATGATGCTCTCACTGACCTTTCTGGCAACTCATACATCTCTGAAACACCTCTTCAAGCATCAGAAGTCATCTCAGACAATGCACCACCACAGCTGCTCAGCTTTGCCCTTAACCTTGGACTCAGGAGACTTATCCTGACGTTCTCTGAACCTGTGGATACTACAACCACAATGGTGAGAGCAATCACAGTCCAAAATTCACCAGGTGATAGTGGTTTTGCACTCACTACAAACAGCACACTGGTTGATACAAGTCCCGACGGGACAGTGGTGTCAATTGCACTAGGTTCATCTGACAGCACTGCTCTTCTGAACAGAGGATCTACCACAACCATCAACAATACCTTCATTACATACACATCACTGCTAGTTAGGGATTATGCTGGAATTGCTGTCGTTGCCAGAACTAATCTAAATAATCCATTGCAAGCCTCTGCCATTCAGGATGATACACTTCCTCCATCACTTCTTCAGTTCACACTGGATTTGAACACTGGGATCATTAGACTTGATTTCTCAGAGAGTGTTGATATTGATTCCTTCAATCAGACTGACATCAGCTTGCAAAGTAGGCAGACTCGAGACTCTGGTACGGCTGTAATCATGCTCACTGGTGGAACAGCTCAGCTGACTGGTACATCACAGGTGCAATTGCAGTTGCTAAATGAGGATCTAAACCGCATTAAGGCAGCCTCAAGTCTTGCTAATTCTCCAGCAGATACCTTTATTGTTCTACCTGAAACCGTCATAGCTGATAGCTCTGGCACTCTGTTGGTTCCTGTTACTGAAGACAATGCTCAAATGGCAGCAGGCCTCGTGTTGGATACTTCTCCACCAACCCTTGTCAACTTTGACCTTGACTTGGATAGTGGAACACTGCTTCTTCAGTTTTCTGAGATTGTCATCACTTCTGCATTCACAGTTAGCAGCCTAGAACTTCAGGAGACCAGTACTTCTCCAAGTTACACTGTTCCTTTAGTAACCAGCACATTCAGTGGGAACAGGATTGATGTTATCACAGTTATGCTAAGCGTAGCTGAACTGGAGACTATCAAACTGCAACCATTGTGCACTAATAGTACCAACTGTTACATTACCATTCAGGCAGCAGTTGTCACAGATCTCTTTGGACAGCCCAATCTTGCAAGGCAAAGCAACGACCCAGCACCTGTTAGCAACTTTACTGCTGACACTACACCACCAATGCTTGTTGATGTAACTCTCATTAATATAAACACAGGAGAACTGACACTGCAATTCAATGAGCCTGTCAACATCTTGAGTATGAACGTTAGTGCCTTAATGCTGCATAGTACTTTCAGACTTGAGTTCAACTCTATAACAGCCACACTTTCTAACAGCACTTCAGACAGTGTAAATGGACGTGCTGTTCACATTAATCTGACAGAAAATGACCTGGATGAAATCAAGATTGCTGATGGGCTGTGTACATCCACCGGCAACTGCTACATCAGATTCTCCTCAGATTATATTCAAGATATGAGTGGTAACCCTGTGATTCCTCTGGAACCAGGGTCTCTGACCCTTGGGCTCTCACTGACTGGATTCCAACCAGATTCTACACGACCCAGTCTCATAGCCTTTGACTTTGACCTGAACAACAGACTTCTTGTACTGGAATTTGATGAACCCGTTCGTGCCAATTCTTTCGAACCAGATCAAGTAACTCTACAGTCAGCAGCCAATATGCCGTCTGCAATGGTGACACTCACAACCTCAAATCCATTGAGTGGAGATGGGCGTGTAGTCAGTGTTGAACTCTCGCAGAGTGATATTCAGCTTATTCAGGACTCTCCACTGGCTCGAACACGTGAGAGTACCTGGATGGCACACACTTCACAAATGATCGAAGATACTGGAGGGTTGTCCGTTTTTCCACATACCTCTGATGTGAATGCTATCCAAGTTCGAACACTATTCACTGACTCAATTCCACCAACAGTCATTGATTTTGTGGAATTTAACACTAATGACAATACTTTCACTCTCACTTTCTCTGAGCCGATGTCTACCACTTCTGTGCTTCCTGAGCTTATCACTTTCCATTCCAGTGCTACTGGTGGATCATCTTACAACCTAACTGGATTCAGAAATGCCACTGGTATGGACAGAAACACACGACTGGTTGTTTTACTAACAAATACTGATGCCAGAGCCCTGAGGTTTGATCCCATCCTTGTCAAGGATCAAGCTTCAACTTATATCTCTCTTAGTGAAGGAGCTTTCAGTGACATTGCATCAAACCCAGTTGTAGCCACAGAGAGGCTCCAGACCAATGTATACCAACCTGATATTACACCTCCAGAGCTGGAAGCATTTGAGCTTGACATCGATTCTGGAATGCTGACTCTGTCATTCAATGAAAGAGTGGATGCCGCTACTGTTGATCCAAGTCAAATAACTCTCTATGCTCATAACGGCACCATTACTGACCCACTGGACATGTACTCACTGACTGGAGGGATGCAGATATCTGGAACCAGTGAAGTCCTAGTGATAATGTTGTCAGGTCCAGATCTTAGTATTTTGATGTCACGTTCAAATATTGCCCAATCTGAAGAAACAACATTCTTATCGTTCACTCGTGACTTTGTTTCAGATCTTTCTGGAAGTTCAGTAGTGCCAGCTGATAGGGTACAAGTCATCAACTTCACAGGAGACTCAACTAGACCTTTCCTCCGTTCTTTTGCATTCAACATCACTGCTAACACACTCACATTAGAGTTTTCTGAGTTTGTAATCATAAGCTCGTTTGATCCAACAGAAATCACACTTTTAAGCAGCAATGGTACGAATGCCAGCTCTATCACTCTCACTGGAGGGATCTTACTGCCACTTCGAACTCTCCAGGAGATTATTGTGCAGCTACTTGATTCAGACCTGAACTTTATCAAGAATGATCTGTCCTTTGGAACAAGGGCAGACAATCTCTTCCTCTCTGCAACTGAGAACACTGTGACTGATGGATTTAACAGAAAATTGATCCCCATTCCAATCGATGATCCAATGCCTGTATCTGAACATACTGGAGACAACCTTCCTCCACTTCTCACGAATGTAAGCTTTGATCTCAACCTTGGTCTCCTAACACTGACTTTCGACGAAGTTGTGAATGATACCTCCTTTGATGTGACCAGGGTCAGACTCGTTGGGGCAATGAGTTCACGGTATGACCTTACAGGTGGTATTGCAACTGCAACTTCTCTTCCCGTGATCCAGATAGCCCTTACGAATCAAGATTTGGACAATATCAAAGCTGATTTCAATCTGGCTGTCTCTCCTACTACAATCTCTGTTCAACCTCGAGCTAATTTAGTCTCAGATACAAGTGGAAATGTAATCCAAGAATCAGCAATGATGGTGCCAGCTTCTGTCTTTATTGATGATACCAATCGACCATCTCTGATGAGCTTCACACTTGATCTGGATGCAGACGTTCTTATCCTAACCTTTAATGAGACTGTTGACACCAATACCTTATCAGTTGCTGACCTCTACCTTCAGCATCTACGAAACTCAACCATCTCTATTTCACTCAGTGGAAGTACAGTCACTAGCACCCCTGCCTCAACAGTGCAGATTTCTATTGGCTCCAGTGCTATAACTGAAATCAAAAGGAACAGAATGCTAGCAGTCTCAAGAAGGACGACTTGGATTTCATTTGACGAGAGTGCTCTCAATGATACTGCAGCCAATCCTGTCATTCCCATCGATTTTATGAATGCTATGAGGGTTGATAACTTCACTGATGATACAACAGCACCACTACTGACAAGCTATGCTCTGGATTTAAATGCAGATACCCTTGGACTGACATTTTCGGAAACTGTTGATGCTTTTTCTGTCAATTTCACCACAATTACACTGAGATCTTCACCTTCTGATTCGGCAAGTGAGTACACATTAACTGGAGGATCAATTGTTCCATTCATGGATGATCCTGTCATCACAATTCAGTTTACATTTGATGACATCAATGCAATCAAAAGCATCAGAGGTCTTGCGACCACTCCAGCTACCACATTCCTTTCTCTGGAGAATGACACTGTACTTGACATGGCAGGCAATGCACTGAACAGTGTTGAATCTCAACCCATAAGCCCAAGTAACTATGCAACTGATGGCACTCAACCCACACTTCTGTCTTTTGACTTGGTGATGAGAAATGGAACAGAACCTCTGGAAATTGTCCTCCGATTCTCAGAGTCAGTTGATATCAATTCCCTCTTTGCCACCTTAATCACTCTCCACCTCACAAACCAGTCCAATAGCACAACAGACTACACTCTTACAGGTGGTACAAGATCACTAGCAGACTCACCAAACGTGACGGTGTTTGTAACAAGTGCTGATTTGACTGCAATTAGAGCCAGAGCACCACTTGCTCAATTTCTGGAAACAAGCTACCTCTCTGTTGCAGCCGGGGCAGTTCGGGACCTTGCTAGTTTAACCATTGATCCACAGGGACCAATCCCTGTGAGCCAGTACCTTGCTGACTTGATTCCTCCAGTTATGGAAGACTTCTCCCTCAACATGAACAATGGGAGACTTACACTTACTTTCAGTGAAGTAATTCAGTTTCAGACATTGGATGTTACTGCTATCAGCCTCCAAGCTACACAATCTGCCCCACCTTCAGTGACTCTTTCTGCTTCTAGTCAGCTACTTACAACTGTAAATAGTTCAGTGATGACTATTCAGATCTCCTCAAGTGATCTAGACCGAATCAAGCAGTTTCCAAATCTTGCTGTTGGTATAAACTCCACTTACATTGTGTTGTCACCTACAGTGCAAGACATTGCCAACAACTTGATAGAGCAAATATTTATGACATCAGCTCTGAGAAGCAGTGACTACATCCCTGATTCTACCTCCCCCCGGTTACTACGTTTTGACCTGGATATGGTAGGTGGAACTCTTACCCTTACATTTGATGAAACAGTGAACAGCTCCTCGATAACTCCTCAGAATATCCAGTTTGCTGACATGGATGACATTCTCACATACACACTAACTGGTGGAGAGAGCAGTACACTGTACGACAGTGTGGTAGTCTTCACTCTCACAGAAACTGATCACAACGGCTTGAAGGCAGTTGATGGAGTGGCAACATCAGTCAACAATACCTATTTGAATCTGTTTGCAGGAGCAATCTTGGATATGAATGGAAACACAAACGTACCAGCACTTAACAGACCCGCTTCTGGCTTCACCAAGGATACAGGAGATCCTATACTTGAGACATTTGACATTGATATGGACGAGGGATTACTGATCTTATCATTTGATGAAACAGTGAACGTATCTTCCTTGCAAATTGAACAAATACTCCTACATGGGAGAGGTTCAGTGTCCTACAACCTAAATACCAGCTTTGTTGATCATGCTCCTCTTCCAACAGTTACAGTACAGCTGTCCACCTTGGACATCAATGAACTGAAGAGGCTGCGTATCTGCTTAGAGAATGACACCTGCTTCCTATCCTTCCCATCAACATTAGTTAGTGATATGGTGGGCAGATCTGTTGTTGCCATAGCAACAAGCACTCCCCAATCGGTCACCAATCACACAAGAGATACAACCAACCCTCAGCTGGTTGATTTTACAGAAATAAATCTTCTCACTCGGCGGATCACTCTACAGTTTTCTGAAACCATTGATGTCACTACTTTCAACTCTACTCAGGTGACTCTCCAGTCTTTCTTTGTTGATGACCCTCCATCTGCCTCCTACCAACTGCATGAGGTGGAGACCATTCTCACAGGGGATGACACAACCCTGCAGTTTGTACTTACACAATCTGATCTGTTTGCTATCAAGGATATGGAAGACCTGTGTGACAGAAGAAGCAACTGTTATGTCACAATTACGAGCATGACAATCCAGGACATGTCTGGAAATATGAATGGCCCGATACTTCAAGAGTTCCCTGGGAAGGTTGTGACAGCATTCCTGGATGATATTGTTGGACCAGCTCTGCTACAATTTGATTTTGATGTAAATAGGGGTATCCTGACTTTGACATTTTCTGAACCAGTGGAGGCACAGAGTATAGATGCAAGTGGAATTACTTTTCTATCCATGCCAAATGCATCCACCTTTGAGCAGTTTACCCTAACTGGTGGAACAACATCAAACACAAGTGGAGATGTTGTAGTTGTTCTACAGTTGTTAGCTACTGATCTGAACACCCTTAAAGCTTCCACATTTGTGAAATCCAATGCAAACGCCTACCTTGCCATCTCTGCTAACACAATCACCGATGTTGCCTTTGGCAGGAACCGCATCAGCCCCATTAATATCAGTAACCCACTTCAAGTGTCTGTGTACACCAGAGATAGCACACCTCCAGAACTACTATCCTTCCAGCTGGACCTTAATTCTGACCAACTCATCTTTACCTTCAATGAACCTATTTCTACCAACAACATAAACTTTACAGCTCTTACTCTCCAAAATGACTCATCCACACCCATCTTCTCAAGGACTCTAGTTGGTGGAACTGTACTTACCACTCAAATGGCTTCTCTTATAATCACCACCCAGTTAAATCCAACTGACATCAGTGTGCTGAAGCTTACTGATGGATTTGGTACAGATACTAATAATACATATATCAGTGCTGCACGGGGAGCCTTTACTGACACAGCTAACAATTCGATAGAAACAATCACCAGCATGATGGCTACTTTCCATGTAAGTGACACCACACAAGCAAGATTAATTTCCTTCTCAATTAACATGCAAACTGGACAACTTGATCTTACATTTAGTGACATTATTGTTGCAAGCACGCTGGATGCATCTGCAATTGGCATTCAAGATGGACGTTTTGCAAATGATGCCAGCTCTGTGCGGCTATCCACCTTGTCTACAACTAACAGCTCAGATGGCTATGACATCACTGTGAACATTCATCCTCTTGATCTGCTTAGAGTCAAGTCAATTTCAGGATTAGCAACCAGTGAAAACACCACTTGGATCACCATGCAAGCATTTGCTATTGATGATGCTTTTGGACTGGATGTACTGGCCATCACAAATGGTAAAGCTCTACAGGTTACTAGCTTCACTGCTGACACTACTAACCCAATTGTAGACAGCTTTCTTCTTGATCTGAATACTGGACAGCTCAACATCACTTTCTCGGATACAGTTGACCACCTTTTATTTAATGTATCTCTCGTCTCAATTGTGAGTGACCGTGTTCCAACAATTGAACTGCCACTAGCTGGAGGCCAGATTGACAGGTCACTGAATGGGAGAACAGTTAGTGTTACTCTAGTTGTGAGTGATCTGAATGAACTCAAGAACAACACAGCAATTGGTAGCAGTACATCTAATACCTTCCTTACCATCGGATCTAACGTGATCTCAGATCTTGCAGGAAACTACTTAGCAGAGATACCCATTAGTGCAGCACTTCCAGCATCTGATATTATTCCTGATACAACTGGACCTGAACTAAGAGGCTTTGAACTAGACCTCAATGCGGGCCAACTGATTGTCAATTTTTCAGAGCCAGTGGATGCAAGCTCAGTCAACACCCTAGGATACACTTTGCAATCCAAGAGAGATGCAACATTCTTCAGGAGTGAGCAATATACCATTCTGACAGGAGTGTCAACAGGAGTGAATGGACTCATGATTACACTTGCATTTAATGAGAATGACTTAAATGGAATCTTTGCTATCACAGCTCTGGGAAACACAGTTCTGGATACCTACCTAATCATCAGCAACATCTCTGTTCGAGACATTAGTGGCAATCCGGCTATACCTGTGCCCTTGACAGATGGCATCCAAGCAAGTTCTGTTCGTCCAGACACCAATGCTCCCAGGTTGATAAGCTATGTGGTTGATATGAATGCTGGCTTACTGTCATTGTCCTTCACTGAGGTTGTGCTAACTGGTTCTGTCAGATTTGATCAGATCACCCTACAGAATGCACCAAATGCTTCAGAAGCCTCCACCTATACATACACCCTCACTGGAGGAACAACAGGAAGTGTTGAAGCTGAGACACTGAACATTACTTTCTCAGAAGCAGACCTCAGTGTTCTGCAAGCAAACCTTGCTCTTGCCACTGAAAGCTCCAACACCTACCTCTCATTTACAAGCCTTACCCTCACTGATGCTCAGAATTTCCCTGTGATTCCAATTGATAGAGAAACAGCCACACCAGTAACAACCTTCATACCTGACACTACACCTCCACTCCTGCTTTCATTTGATTTTGACCTTAATTCTGGAAATCTTTCCCTCACATTTGATGAAGTAGTCAACACAAGCAGGGTTACCTTCTCCCAGATTATCCTCAGAAGTAGCTCCAATGCAAATGCAACTTTGTATCCTCTCACAGGCAGTACTGGAGACAATGGATTGGCATCTACTGTCACAATTAACGTTGGTGCTGGTAACCTAAACAACATCAAGGCAGATACAACTCTTGCAACTTCAGCTCAGACCACCCATCTCTCACTACAGAGTGGTGTTATAGAAGACACTAATGGAAATGCCTATAGTGACGCTGCAACTGTTCGTAGCGTAACCCGCTTCACTCCTGATAGCACTGATCCTGAGCTTGTGAACTTTGACCTTAATATTGACACTGGAGAATTAGTTCTCACTTTCTCAGAGACTGTAAATGTCCAAGGCAGTCTAGATGTAAGGCATATCACTGTACAATCTGAACAAAGTACAGCAGATATTTCTGTCTCACTCCGAAATAGCAACTCTCTTTCTACCAACAGCCCAGTCATAACAATCATGTTGCTGGCTGGTGACCTAAACAACTTGAAGTCTCGGCCACTTCTTGCTACAAATACAAACAACACCTACCTGAGTATACTCTCTCTAGCTATCACAGACATGGCAAATCGCCCCCTTCAGTCAATATTCTCAACCAATGCCCAACCTGTGCAGACATTTACTGAAGACAGAACTGGTCCAGAAATAGACGGATTTGAACTGGATATGAACACAGGAATACTCTCCCTGACCTTTAATGAGTATGTTAATGAAAGTTCACTTGATCTCCAGTATCTGACCCTTCGCAGCTCAAGAGATGTCACAGCTGAAACTGTTACACTTACTAATTCTGCAACCATCATCAGTTTCCGTGGCACAGTGATAATGCTCCAACTTTCAGTTCAGGATGTGAATGCGATCAAGAGCCGACGCAGCTTAGCAATCTCAACCGATTCCACGTTTCTAGAAGCCATGGCTAATACTATTTTGGATATGAATCTGAATGCTCTCATGTCTATACCCTCCAGCCGTGCTGAACCAGCTGATGGCTATATCAATGACACCAACAGGCCATCCATGATCTCATTTGAAGTGGATATCAATACTGAAACACTCACCATTCGTTTCAATGAGACAATCGACTCTCTCACTGCAGATCCCACCAACATTACCCTACAGCAAGATGCACAACAGTTGACAAGCTTTCTTACTCTAAGTGGTGGTACAGTCACAAGTGGAGACTCTCCCAACATCACCATCCGGATCAGTTCAGTGGATCTAAATGAACTCTCAAGACTGGGAATCTGCACTGCACAGCATAACTGCTACATTGCATTTCCAAATAGCACCTTTGTGGACATGTTTGGAAATCCAGTGATTGCAATCGATGAAAGTGATGCAATGAATGTGAGAATGTTTTTTGTTGATAGAACTCCTCCGATGTTTGTCAGCTTTACCAGCTTTGATCTTGATTCTGGACTGCTTACACTAGAGTTTAGTGAGACTGTGAGAGTTTCAACTGTCAATTTCAGTGCCTTGAGCTTTGATGCATTCTCTCATGCGAGTACACCCAGATACACTCTCATGCATGGAGGCCGTATTCTGGGATCAGATAGAGAAATCATCACAATTGAGCTCACTACCTCTGATCTGAATGGTATAAAATTGACACGAGATGTTTGTGATGATGGAAATCGCTGCTGGGTGAGATTTACCAGAGACTTTATCCGTGATATAACCGATAACCAGATCACAGAAGTTGCTTCAAGGGCGGACCTTGCCCTTGCAGATCTTTCTACAGTATTCACACCTGATACCACCAGACCACTGCTTACAGCATTTGATCTGGACCTCAACAATGGTGAATTGACCCTCACCTTTGATGAACCTATTAGTTTTGTTGACTTCAGCTTTACTGAACTGACACTTGCAAACTCCAGTGATGCTCTCACATTCTACCAGCTGACAGGTGGAAACCGTATTACCAGTATGGATAGCACAGAATTTCGATTCAGACTGAGTAGCGTTGATCTTGGGAGAGTCAAAGCAGCCATAGATCTGGCTACTTCACACAATAATACCTACCTCAACTTTACTTCAGATCTAGTCACTGATATTGCTGTCATGCCTAATCCAGTTAACACCACTTCACTATCATTGGGTCTCTTGCAAGTGAGAACGTTTGTTCCTGACTCAACCCCGCCTTCTCTAGTATCATTTGTGTCACTAGACATGGATGATGGGCTTCTTACACTGCAATTCTCAGAAGCCGTTGAAATAGCCACACTAGTCCCACAGCACCTTACTCTTCAATCAGCACCACTTACTACCCCTGCAGAAATGTGGTCGCTCACTGGAGGTACCCCCAGGTATCTGGACGATCTAAAGACAATGGTTGAGCTTTCCTTCAATGCAGAAGACCTCTTGAGGATAAAACTCCTTAATGTACTAGCATCCTCACAGACGACAAGCTACATTTCAGTGGGTGTTGGAGCAATTCAGGACACAGCTAGTAATAATGTAGCAGGTATCACTGGCTCCATGGCGTTTCAGGTAGGGCAGTACTTTCCAGATGATTCTTCTCCATTGCTTGTGAACTTCACCTTTGACCTCAACTTTGGCCTCCTTTACCTGACTTTTGATGATGTCATGAACAACCGAATGGTGGATGCAACTCAAATTACCTTCAATGGAATTTCAGATGGCAGTGACTCAGACAACCAATACCAGCTTACTGGAGGCACTACGAACAGTACTAATGGATATGAAACAGTCATAAGGTTAATTGAAAGGGACTTGAATGAGATCAAGAAGCGAACTGGCCTTGCAACTGACGTGAATGATACATTCATTAGCATGACTGCTGAGTTTATTAGTGATGTTTCAGGTCAGCCAGTGACTCCAGTTGTTACTGCCAATAGCCGGCAAACTGCTGCCTACACAAGTGATATAACACAACCCATTTTGAGGCAATTTTCCTTCAATGTGAATGCAGGGACATTGACTCTTTTCTTCAGTGAGACAGTGAACGTCTCCTCCTTTGACCCAACAGGACTAACCCTCCAGAATCAGCGAGATCAAACCTCTGCAAACCGTGTTTTCACACTGAGAGGTGGAACCCCCTCACCAGACACCAATGAAGTTATGTTTGATGTAATCCTCACTCAAAGTGACCTGAATGTTATCAAGACCTTTACAGACTTTGGGACAACTGAGTCAAATACTTACCTTGCCGTTACGAGGGGTGCAGTACTTGATATGAACGGGAATGACCTTGTGGAAATAGTAGGAACAAATGCATTGCAGGCTGCTTCCCATACTCCAGACTCAACCCCACCCATACTGCTCAACTTTACCCTCGATCTCAATCTTGGTAGACTGGTTTTAACGATATCAGAAAGCGTGAGTTCATTATCAGTTACACCAATGGGAATTACCATACAATCTGCACAAGCAATTTCTATCTCGAACCTTGAGGACTACCAAACTCTTGTCAGGGGTGGCAGTGTGGTTCCAGCTTCTGGAATCTACCAAACCATTGAACTGATCAGAGAAGATCTGAATGCAATCAAAGCAAAACCATTCCTGGCCATTTCATTAGAAACAACTTACATCAGTCTGACATCATCTACCATCACAGACTTTAATGGAAATAATGTGCAGACTATTTCACCAACTAATGCTCTGCAAGCCATCGATTTCATTCCAGATATGACTCCACCGACACTTGAGTCATTTGATCTTCTGATAGGTGCTGATCAGCTTGTCCTCACGTTTTCTGAAACAGTCAATGGTGCTACTCTAGAGCCCACACTGTTTACTCTGCTGAGTAGCAGAAATGCGTCTAACTTGATCAGCTATCCCCTTACTGGATCACGAGGTGTGAGCTCCACAAACTCATCTGTTGTCACCATTGATATTTTGATTGATGACTTGAATGCAATCAAACGTGATCCTAATTTTGGTACAACATCGGAGAACACGTTTCTTATACACAACGTTTCTGCAGTTGAAGATACTAGTGGTAACCCTATAGGAATCTTGCAGATTGAATCTGCTAGAATGGCAACCCTAGTGACAATGGATTCCACATCACCACGACTTGAAAGCTTTACTCTCAACCTTTCCAGTGATGTTCTAACCCTCTTTTTCAGTGAAACTGTGAGCAGAGCATCTTTTGATATCACCCGGATTATAATCCAAAATTCTTCCAGCATAACAACTTCATATTACCGGCTCACAAGAGGAAGAATTCCAGCAGGAAACAACCACATTATAACCATTGAACTTGACCGTACTGATTCGAATGAAATCAAGCGCTTGACCACCCTGGCTACTGGACCTATGAACACTTACATATCTTTCACCAGTAGCCTGGTTCCTGATCTCACCAATAACTTTGTTGAGGCCATCTCTAATTCCAGTGCTAGGCAGGTTACACTGTATACACCAGACACTACTAGCCCAACACTCGAGAGCTTTGATTTTCTACTTGCTGCAGAAAATACACCACCTGTCCTCCTCACTCTCCACTTCTCAGAAACTGTACAGGCAAGCACCTTGAATGTGCAAAACATTGTGCTGCAGCAGAATCAGAGTACTACTGATCCAACAGAAATGTACGCCCTCCAGTTTGCCTCATCTTCACAGAGCAATTCTGCTGACATCACAATCACTCTTGGGCTGGAAGACTACCGAGCAATTCAAACAAGGCCACCTCTGGGACGTTCAAATCTGAACACTTACATCTCAGTACTAGGAGCATCTGTCCTAGATATGGCAAACAACCCTCTGGATGAAATTGATGTGAATAGCTCCTTGGTAGTTTCTGTGCACACTGCTGACTTAACCCCGCCATCATTGGAAGACTTTTCCTTGGATCTTGATGATGGATTTCTTGATCTTACATGGAATGAACCTGTAAATGAAACGGTTTCATTTTCAGGTATTTCTCTCCTTAGTGACCCAGGAAATACCACATCTTTCACGCTAACATCTGGAAATGTCATCGTTCTCAGTGAAACAATGCTTCGCTTGATGCTCAGTACTAATGACATCAATGCAATCTTTGCTGATAATGCACTGGCCACTTCTCAAAGTAATACATACATCTACCTTGAGCAAAGTGTGCTCATGGATATCTACCTCAATCCCAATGATCCGACACCACCAGTACAAGCAGCTGATTATAGGGATGACAGAGTGCGTCCAACCTTGATTATGTTTGATCTAGACCTTAATGCTGGCATGCTGACCTTGGTATTTTCTGAGACTGTAAATGCTAGTAGATTGCGACCAACTGAGATAACTTTCCAGAACAGTCGAAGTGGAGCCACAAGTTCTTACACACTCACAGGAGGAATAACTGTAGCAAGTGTCTCTCCCATTGTTGTCCTCAATGTGTCAATCACTGACCAGAACGCAATAAAGGCACTTCCCAACCTTGCTATCTCCAATGAAACAACATACATAGCATTTGGTGCTGACCTGATTGTGGATATGAATGACAACCGCGTGAACAGCATTTCTAGCAGTGATGCTAAAGTCGTCCGTGACTTTTTCCCAGATGTAGAGAGGCCCTCTCTACTGTTCTTCAACTTCAACTTGAACACTGGAACATTAACTCTTTCCTTTGATGAAACAGTGAACATCACATCGCTTGACATATTGTCTCTTACCTTGCACAGTGAATCATCAGGCCCATCTACTTCTCATAGCCTAACAGATAGCTACTCAAGACAACAATACAGCAGTGAGATCAACATCACTCTCAGTAATAACGATCTGAACAGTATCAAGAACCTTCGTGACCTATGCAGCCACGATCAAGCTGACGACTGCTACCTGACTTTTCCAGCTAACACTGTGGTTGATATGTCTGGATTTCCAGTGTTTGGGGTTAACAGAGAGACAGTTGATCTTTTCACTAACGATACAACCTCACCTGTCCTGGAACTGTTTGCTGAAATCAACCTTCAAACTGGACAAATAACACTGAACTTTTCAGAAGCCATTGACTTTGACGCACTCTCTCCTGAATACATCAGTTTGCAAAACCTGTTTGAGCCTCCACATGACCAGCTAAACCTGACAGGTGGAATTGCAACTCAACTCTCCACCACTTCTGTAGTCATCAACCTGACCATGTCAGACCTTGCTTCCCTGAAGCGTGCAGCCACCATTTGCACATACAGAGGAAACTGTTACATTGTGGCTACACCCTCTCTTGTCAGAGACATAGCAGGAAATGATTTTGCAGGGATTCAACAGAGAGAACCAGGTGTGATTGTCCGCAACTACATCTCTGACCTTCTCAATCCACAGCTGGTTAGCTTTGATCTTGACTTGGATAACAGCCAGTTGATGCTTACTTTTGATGAACCGGTGAACACTGAATCACTAAACATTGCTGGAATCACTCTCCAGGCTCAGCCAGCTAGTTCAATTGCAGCAGAAAGGTACTCCCTGATTGAAGGTTCCATATACAGTATAGATGCTACCACAATCATGGTCAATCTCTCAACTGCTGATGCCAATGCAATCAAAGCTCGTACTTTTGCAACAGGTAGTTCAGACACCTATCTGACAATCAATGCTGACACTATTTTCGATCTGTCATTCCCACCCATTGGTATTGAAGCAATCACTACTGGAATCCAAGTGAGTACTTACACTCCAGATATGACTCCACCTGAGATTACAGGATTCAGTCTAGACTTACAAGCTGATGAACTCACTCTTACCTTCAATGAGCCAGTGAGAACCTCGACTTTCAACTTCACTGGAATTACTATCAAATCCAACTGCACTGGTGGGAGCAATTTTAGCCTTACTGGAGGTGTCTTTGTACCTCGTGGTCTCTCTGATGGCGTTACTCTGATTACAATTTCACTGCTGCCTGCTGACTTAATAACTATCAAATCAGACACCTTGCTAGCTACCAACGCTGGTAACGCGTTTCTGCAACTTGACAGTGACACTGTTGAAGATGTGGCAACCCAAGGCTTGCTACCAGTGGATTGCCTAGCAACCACTGTTCTGTCACCTGACACTGTGAGGCTACAACTGCTTGCTTTTGATATCAACATGCACTTGGGGATTCTGAACCTTACATTTGATGATGTTGTAGATTCTTCCACTTGGAATCCACAAGCTGTTCAATTCCAGAGTGGCGTATATTCCCAACCAGGTCTCACTTACAGCTTAACCTCTGGTAGTGGGACATCAAGCCCCAATGGATACCTAGTCGTAGTGCAAATATCCAATGCTGATCTTCTTGGAATCAAATCTATTTTTGGTCTCGCCACCAGGGAGAACGACACTTATATCACAATACAAGCCTCAGCCATTGATGACACCCTAGGGATTGATGTGCTTGCTATTACAGATGGCAAGGCTCTGAGGGTACAAAACTACATCCCAGATATCGTTCGTCCAGAGCTGATATACTATGCACTAGATTTGAATGAGGGTCTGCTTAATTTGACATTCAATGACTTTCCCAATGTATCCACCCTTCAATTTGACCAAATTGAGTTACAAAATGCAATGATATCAGCATCTTCCATCCTCCCACTTTCACCAACCGAGATCATTGTATCTACTGATGGGTTTACAATCACCATAGTATTGAACACTACCGACCTGAATGCAATCAAACTCCGAAGAAATTTAGCTGTGTCTGAATCTACTACCTTCCTGAGTCTCACACGTAACAGTGTGGTAGATTTTGCCGGCAATCCTGTTGTTGAAATCCCCAGAACCAGTGCAAGACCTGTGGATAACTTTACAGCTGACACCACCGGACCAGAGTTAATTCGGTATTCGTTTGATGTGAACAATGGTGTGCTTGTATTTACATTCATAGAAACAGTTGATGCTTCAACATTCAATACAAGTGCAATTGTCCTACAAGATTCAAGAGACATAGCTTCGGCTAGTGGTGTTTACAGGCTTACAAGTGGAGTTCCTTCTATTGCAGATGGCACAGAAATTACTCTTATGCTTTCTCAACAAGATATTGTTGGTATTCAAGAACAGATTACTATTGGTTCAAGCACTGCCACAACCTTTATCTCTGTGGAGGAAACTTTAGTTATGGACACAAACTCAAACCCTGCGATGCCCATCTTGGAAAGTGATGCACTCCAAATTCTCGAACAGGATTTTACACCTGATACCACCAACCCTTCTCTGTCTCAGTATACATTTGACTTAGACTCTGGACAGCTATTGCTAACTTTTACTAAGGTGATTGTAGTTGACCAGATTGATTTCACCAGGATCACTCTGCAGAACAGTAGCCTGTCATTGGCAAATGGCGGTTCATACACCCTAACTGGTGGTCGAGCACTGACAAACAACTCAATAATGGTGGATATTGAACTCTCATTGCTTGATCTGAATACTGTCAAAGCAACTGCTAACCTTGCTGTGAACGGGCCAACCACCTTTCTTTCATTCCCCTCAACAGTGTTCCGGGACACTAGGGAACTGCCCATTGTTCCCATATCCAACTCCAATGCTCTTCCTGTCAATACATTCATTCCTGACACAACTGATCCTACATTAGTCTTCTCTGAACTTGATATGAACACTGGCTTCCTGACACTCAACTTCAGTGAGGCAGTGCGACATGATTCCCTCTCCATAACTGCCATCACAATTACTAACAGTTTAACCCAAGATGTCGTGGTCAGTTTCAGACTCACACCTGATGTTGTAGAGAGATATGATAATGAAGCCACTCTGAGAGTCAGAGTACAAGCTAGTGATCTTGATCTACTGAAAGCCGAACCACTTTTGGCTACTTCAATGGATGATACTTTTGTTATTCTTAGCAATGGTGCTGTTCAGGACTTTGCTGGTCGTACAGTTCCTCTAACAGGGCCTGTCATGGTATCCAGGTACACCTCTGATACTACTGGCCCTCGGTTAACTAGTTTCAACATTGACCCAGCAGCAGGAAGCATAAAGCTGACTTTTGATGAGGCTGTCAATGTCAGCTCATTTGTGGTTCAGAATACTGAAGTGACTACTCGACTAAACGGATCTACCTATTTCCTTCATGACAGTACAGCTGGACAATTACCCACACTCCTGAATATTATTGACATCACACTAAGCCCTTCGGATGTTATGGCTTTGTCCAACTTTGCACCGGATCGGAACCTTCTAGCCATTACCAACATCACTGTCTCTGATTTTGATGGCAATTCAGTTCAACCAATTGGAAGCGTAATGTCAGGGGGTGATGAGGAAGTTGATACGTTTGGACCTCAGGTCATTGTAGTGACGTTCAATGCAAACAATGGCAGAGTGACCATTACATTTACAGAGGCAATTGATATTGGATCATTTATGGAAGAGGGGATTATCTTAAAGAGTGCCATGGGGGCTGGTGCTATCTCTCAATTTCAGTTGACCTCAGGTCTGGAAACTACCACCAATTCCTCAGCTGTTACAATTCAGCTATCAGAGGCTGACCTACTTGCCATTAAGTCCATGCCCAATTTGGCCAGAGATACCAGTTCAACAGTGTTCTCCTTTGCATCTAGTACTGTCACTGATATCAGTGGAAATGCTCTGGCAGAAGGAGAAGTAACTGTCATAATGTATGTACCAGACACCACCTCTCCTCAGCTCTCAAGCTGGGACATTGACCTCAGCAACGGTAATATCACCCTCCATTTCAATGAGCCTGTCATTGTTTCATCTGTTGAACCTAGCGCCATCACAATCCAGAATAGATTGTCTGCTCCAGATGAACTGGTTAGGTTCACTGGTGGCAGAGTCACTGCAAGCACTGCTGAGTCAATGGACATTCAGATCTACCTTACAACAGAGAATATCAATGGTATTTACCAGCAACTGGACTTGTGTACTGAACCCGACAACTGCTTCATTGCCATCACAGACCAAACGGCTGACGACATATTTAGTAACCCAAATGAAGCCATTCCAGAAGCAAGTGCTCTGAATGTAACCAATTTTACCACAGACACTTCTCCACCAGAGCTGGTCACTTTCCTTGAGTTAGACTTTACGAATGCAACTCTGACTCTCTCCTTTTCTGAAACGATCAACACCTCATCCCTGGATCCCGCAGGCCTCTCACTACACAGTGCATACTCCAGTGCTGTACCATTTGGAAATTTCATTTCTTATACCTTAACTGGAGGTTCCACTAACAGTGCCATCGGATCTAACATCACAATTGAACTCACCGAAGATGATCTGAACCAACTGAAGGCTTTGCAGAGAAGTGGACTAAGTGGACTATGTTCAGCTGCTGCCACTTGCTATGCTAGAATAAACTCAAACCTAATTCAAGATGTATCTGGGAATCCAGTTCAAGTCCTGACAGAGTCGCCAATACCTACTGTAGACGGTCTCCTGATCGCGTTTAGGTCTGACACAATTCAACCAAACCTTGCAAACTTCAGTATTGATCTAACTGATGGCATCCTTTCATTGACTTTTGATGAGACAATTGACTACATGAGTTTGAGGTCAGAGTTTATCTCAATCCAGGGTGCATTTGATACATCTGTCTCGATCCAAATTGACCCAGTTGAGCGCAGGCTTATCACAACTACATATGGTCTTGTGATTGACTTCAGGCTTTCTGAAGATGACATTCTGAACTTGAAATCTGATAACACCATTGCCACGGGCCTCAATGACACATACATCATATTCACAAGGGAAATGGTCAGTGATGTTGCTGGCAATGCGGTTGTAGAGAGACAGAATGGAATCAATTCACTGCAGGCTTCCAACTACACTGAGGACACAATTCAACCACAAGTATCACAGTTTGCTCAGCTTGATATGAACACTGGGCGTCTTCGGATTACATTCAGTGAACCAATACTTCCAGAGAATGTAGTTTTCTCAGATATTACTCTGCAATCTACTGCAAATGGTGGCAATTCTGTTACCCTTACTGGAGGTACAGCTACCTCCTTCAATGCACAGAGCACCACACTCATCATTCAACTATCACGTGACGATCTGCGAGACATCAAAATCTTGGGTGATCTTGGAAGAGGTGTCTTCAGTAGTTATTTGTCTTTCTCTACATCAGCATTCACAGACCCTGCAGGAAATCCTGTTGTTTCAATTAACAGCACGTCTGCAATCCGTGTTGACAGCTACATATTTGACGTTACTCGACCCTCAATCATTATGTATGAATTTGACCTGGATGAGGGGCTGATGGTCCTAACTTTTGATGATGCCATTGACCTTGCAACGTTCAATCCAGACCAGATAAGCCTTCAAAATACAGCAGATGCCACACAGATGTCTGCAGTAACCTATACACTTACTGGTTTTCAAGTACCTCCAGTTACTGCAGATAATTATGTCCTTAACCTCACCCTCTCACAGACTGACCTGAACAACATCAAAGCTTTACGAGGATTGGCGAGAAACCAGACCAATACCTACTTAATTGCTACTGGTTCAACTGTCAGCGACCTCTTCAACAACCCACTTGATTCTGTAGTCCCCAGCCAAGCTCTGCAGACGGCTTTCTTTACTCCAGACATCACTTTTCCCAACCTTGTTGAGTACAGTCTAGATTTGGATATTGGTGCATTAGTGATTAGCTTTGATGAAACTGTAGCCATTGAGACATTTGTCCCATCAGAGGTAGTCATACAAAATGTCCAGAATGCAAGTGAAATTGGGGCCGTCACCCTTAGGCTGTCTACAGCAGGCTACACTAATCCGAATGGAACTAGCACGTTTTTCACGTACTACCTTGACAACCGTGATGTCAACTTTATTAAGGAAATGATGGAGGTGATTGGTTCAGAACTCAACAACACCTTCCTATCAATTAGATCTGCAGGTATTTCTGATGTTGAAGGAAACCCTGTTGTGGCCATTGAACCTGACAATGCTCTGATGGCCTCTAGTCGAGCCCTTGACACTTCTCCACCTTACCTCACAAGCTTCAGCTTTAATCTAAACTCTGGTTTACTGGAGCTAAGTTTCTCTGAGTCTGTCTCAGGAAACTCCACGATGCCGCAGAGCTTTTACCTTCTGTCTTCCCCATCCATGAGTGCCACCAGATACCAGCTACAGGGAGGTGTCTCGTCAGAAGATGACAGTTCAACTGTGCGAATCCAACTCACAACATCAGATTTGAACAATATCAAGGCTCTTGTGTCACTTGCCACTTCCAGAGAAACCACCTACCTTGCATTCTTTTCTGATGCAGTGACAGATTTAAGCGGGAATGGTATTGGTATGCTAGCAACCACCAGAGCACTAGTAGCTTCTGACTTTGTCGTTGACTCGACCAACCCACGTCTAGATGAGTTTGACCTCAACTTGGATGAAGGTACTCTGATCTTGACATTCTCAGAGACAGTGAATGCAAGCAGTCTTGATTTGTCTGAAGTGGTACTACAGGCTGTCGAAAATGCTCAGCAGACAAGAACAAATACTGAACCTCTACGTCTCACTCCAGGAGCTGCAATCACTCCAAGTTATGGTCCCATTTTAACAGTACATCTTGACTTCTCTGACTTGACTTTCCTCCAATCATCTCCAGATTTGGCTACAGATCGCACCAACACGTTCCTTACAATTGCACAGGGAGCCATTACTGATGTCAGCAACAATCCAGTGGAGCCTCTTTTCCTCAATGATGCCCTACAAGTTGGTATGGTTGTTCCTGATGTGACAGGGCCACAACTTCTCAATTTCACATTTGACCTTAACTCAGGATCTCTTCTTCTTACCTTCTCAGAAGTAGTAGTAGTCAGCTCAATTGTTCCAAGAGAATTTACAATCCAAAGCCAGTCAATTTTAGTACAACCATACTTACAACTTAGTGGTGGTGAAATAAATAGTACTGACGGCACAGAGATTCAACTTGTTCTTGAGAATGATGACCTAAATGAGCTAAAGGTGGACCTCAACTTTGCTACAAATGCTGACAACACTTTCCTCTCTGTGACTGTGAATGCACTCATGGACACCTCCAACAACAGGCTTCAGGCCATTGGTCAGAATGCAGCTCGACCCACTGCTGATTTCATTCCAGACACCTCACCACCTCAACTTCAGACATTTGATATTCTAACAGTGGGAACTGAACTCCGGTTTATTCTATACTTCTCTGAGACCGTAAATGGATCCTCATTGGACACATCTGTTCTCACACTGCAGCCAAGTCAGAATGACACTGGTCGTTCATACACTCTACAAACAGCCACAGTCATTCCGTCTCCTTCCCCATCTCCTCGTGTCACAATCCTGGTGGATGTTAATGAGATCCTTTCAAACCCTCCAATAGGACAGTTGCCTTCTACCACTTTTATCACCCTCCCTTCGGAATCCATTGCAGATGTTTCCGGAAACCTCATTGAGGAGATTCCATCCACAATGGCTGTCATGGCTGCTAACATCTCTACTGATTTTGTTCCACCCCGACTACAAAGCTTCCTGATGGACCTTACTGCTGGTTCAAATGGAATCGTTCAGCTTACATTCTCAGAACCCATCAACGTGTCCTCCATAGATGTGACCCAACTTACTCTCCAAAATTCCAGAGTAACTCCTACTGCAAACATCACCTTTACTGCTGGTGCCATCACTATGGTAACAGATGCTGTGATACTAGTGTCTCTCTCGCGCAATGATTCAAACATTATCAAAGCCACCACTGATTTGGCAGTCTCTCGTGACACAACTTTTATTTCAGCTGAGGCTGCACTTGCAGTGGACTTTGCTGGAATTGAGAGTGTTGTTATACCAACTTCAAATGCTATCCAAGCTGCCGAGTTTGAGCCTGATAGAGTACGACCACAACTTGAAGAGTTTGAACTTGATTTGACCAACAATCTAGTCACTCTCAGTTTCTCGGAGACTGTAAATGTGACTACATTTATGCCTCAGCTAATAACATTTCAGAGCACCGGTGTGTCTGGTACTAGCACAGAGTCTGTCGTTCTTACTGGAGGAATCAGGCTGACTAATAACCCAAGTTCAACTATTGAATTTACACTCACCAATGCAGATAAAGATGAAATTCGAAGGATTGAAAACCTAGCTGTTTCCATTGGTACTACCTTCATTACAATTGCATCTGATGGTGTGTATGATATGAACAACAACAGATTATTTCCTGTGACCTCTGTCAGAGCACAGCAGGCAGCAGGGTTCACTGGTGATGGTATTCGGCCAGAACTCAGCAGCTATCAGTTCAACCTCAACACTGGAATCGTTCGTCTCAGCTTTGATGAAACCATTGATGCATCATCAGTAGTGATCACTAATCTCTTGTTTGAGGACTCTGACACGATCCCAGCTGTTAACTACACCCTCAGTGACAGTGTTGTTGTCTCAAGCAACAGTCCGGTGGTAGAGATTCAACTTGGTTTCATGGACATGAATGAAATCAAGCGTCTTTCTCTGTGTACCTTCAATTTTAGTGGAGATTGTTTCCTCAGCTTTCCTGAAAACACCACCAGAGATATGGTTGGACACGGCGTACTTGCTTTCACTGCTGCTCCCCCCATCCTCTTTGTGGATGACACTACCAGTCCACAACTTGTCACATTTCAATCATTCAACCTGTCAAATGGGGAGATTGTATTGGCATTTTCTGAAACAGTCAACGTTACAACATTCCAACCTCAATTCTTGATTCTTCAGACTTTGCACGATAGACCCCTTCAAACATACACCTTAACTGGTGGTACTGTTACCTCCAGCAATGACTATACTCTTTCTTTTGTGATGGATCCACTTGATCTATTTAGTGTAAAAGAACTGGATAATTTATGCACCTACAGAGGTAATTGCTACATAAGAGCAACCGCAAATACCATAATGGACATGTCTGGAAACCTGTTGGTTCCAGTTGAGAGTGGAATTCCTGGAAGGATCGTTGACCAATTTGCTTCAGATATTGTCCCTCCAGAACTGCTTGATTTTGACTTTAACCTGAATAATGGCACCCTGATTCTCACATTTGATGAGCCAATGTCAGTTAGCTCTGTGGATACATCAGCAATCACTTTTCTCGATCAGTTATCCGATGCAAATGCCAACTACACCCTCACTGGGGGCACTGTAAGTGCACTTGGTGCAGCCACCATTCAGATTGAACTCACTACCAATGATCTGAATACTCTCAAATTCCAAAACATTGCAACTGCTCCAAACATGACCTTTATCTCTCTTGCTGTATCCAGTATCACCGACCAGGCTGGAAATGCTCTTACACTCACAGAGATGGGGGTAGGCAGCTACACAGTAGACTCGACTCCACCTGAGCTTATAGCCTACACACTTAATTTGCAAGCAAGAGAAATCCTACTCACATTTGATGAGCCAGTAGATGTTGATAGAGCAGTATTTGCTGACTTTATGCTGTGTAGAGACATGCTTGAGAGCAATTGCAGCTTTGGACTCAGCAATTCTACTGTGCCAGAAGTTGTCAGAGTCACATCCAATGCAGTAGTTCGATTTACCCTAGATACTTCTGATGGTGATAGGATTGAGTTTGATGGTAACCTTGCAACTTCTCGCTCCAGCACCTACTTGAGAATCATGGCCAATGCAATCTCAGACCTCTTTGGTAATGGTATCGAACAGATTCCCAACATCCAAGCCAATCTATATGTCTCCAAGAGTGCCGTACTAACATTGGATGCATTTGATTTCAACATGGAAACAGGGGTGCTTTCCCTCACGTTTTCTGGCATCGTGGCTACCAACACTTTCAACCCAACTGGTCTTGTCTTCCAAGCAAGTAGAACCCGAGGTAATGGTCCATACTATGCCCTCACTCGAAGTACGTATACCAACAGTGAGAATGGAGCAGCAATTGAGGTAATTCTTTCCCTGGCAGACATGGTGAATCTCAACTCAATTTCTGGACTTGCTACCTCTGCTGACAATACCTACCTTACAATGCGAGCCAATGTGATTGATGACACAAGTGGAGGGGATGTGCTTGCTGTAACTGATGGTAAAGCATTGAGAGTGTCAACATTCATTGCTGATACTACACGGCCAACACTGACTGCATTTGCAATGGACTTAGACTTGGGTCTTCTTAACCTCACTTTCTCCGAAGCAATCAACACCAGTACCCTCATTTTTCAAGAGGTTACTCTACAGAATGATATTGGAACACAGTTTGTCCTGACAGGAGGCATAGCTGAGAGGTCAAGTGATGGATCTACTGCCATCATATTCCTCACAGTTGATGACCTCAACATGATCAAATCTCTGCAGGATCTTGCTACCAATGACTCAAACACATTTATCAGTATCACCAATGCTACTATCCTTGACCTTGCTGGAAATCCTGTGATGGAAATTTCCCCTGAAAATGCTCTGAATGTATCTGAACTGATACAAGACACAACATTACCCATATTGACGACTTTTGATCTGGATATGAACAACGGGTCTATCACTTTTACCTTCTCCGAGACCATTGACCTCAGCTCCTTTAATGCCAGTGGAATCACATTCCAAGATGCCAGAAATGGTAGCTTGTCAACTTCTGGAGAAATCTACACTCTGACTGGAGGTGTTCCATTTTTGATTGACCTTACAACTGTTAGACTGCCCCTTTCAAACTTGGACCTACTTTCCCTGCGAAATTTCTCCTCACTTGTCACCAGACGAAGCAGGAGTTTCCTTGTGGCAGATCCTATCACAGTCACAGATAACAGTGGAAATAGTCTGTCTGAAATTTCCAACATGGCAGCTCTGGGAGCTGGGTCATTTATTGATGATTTTACTCCTCCAACTCTACTCTCGTTTAGTCTTGATCTTGAAGACAGATTGCTGCGGTTAAGATTTGATGATGCCATCAGTCTTAGCCAATTTAATCCTACTGGTATAACGCTTCAGAATGAAAGTACTACCCTCGTAGCTGGAGGTTTCTATACCCTTGTTTGTGGGTCGCTTACGTACGTCAGTTTGGACACCAGGGAACTCAACTTCTGTCCAGAAGATTTCTATGCCATAACTCTTCTAGAAAATCTTGCCATTGATATCAACACCACTTACATGTCCTTGGATTCAACAGCTTTTACTGATTCTGCTGGAGTTGCCATCAGTACAATTGATTCAAGTATGGCACAACAAGCTGATAACGTGACAGAAGACACAAGTGGTCCCATTCTTTCAAGCTTCACACTTGACCTGAATGCCACACGTACACGTCTTCTGCTGACATTTGATGAGGTAATCCGCTCCAGTACAGTGATGCAAACTGAAATAACCTTTCAAGCTGGATCACAGTTTGGCTCTGATCTGACCTCTTACACCCTCCAAACTAGCACTGTAGAGCCAGTGGACAGCAACATTATAACAGTCATTCTGAGTCCAGAGGATTTGAATGGGATTGTCCTCAGAAGCCAGTTGGCTACCAGAGCAGATAATACCTTTATTAACATCACTGCAGCTGCTTTGTATGACTATTATGGCAACCCGTTTGATGGTCTAGACCTTGCAGTAAGGGCAGACAGGTACATCCCTGATACCGCACCTCCAGAATTGGTAGCCTTTTCTGTTGATATGAATGCAAGCCAAATTTTGCTCACTTTCAGTGAGTCAGTGAATGTGTCAACTTTGGACACAACCCAGGTTATTCTTCAGAATGCAGACAACAGCCAGAGGTTCACTCTATCTCACTCCAGCTTCAGCACAAGTCCAAATGGTGCTCTAGTTGTCATCAGTGTGGGACAGGAAGACTTCAATGCTATCACAGCCAACACTGGTCTATGCACAGGGCTCGGAGATTCCTACATCTCACTTACTTCCACAGCTATCACAGATGCCTCTAGTAACCCTGTTGTACCTGTATCAAGGCTTGCTACCTCCAGTTACATTCCTGACAGGATCCCACCTGAACTATCCCAGTTTGAGTTTGATCTCAACACTGGTATCTTGCTACTCACCTTCACTGAGACTGTTAGCCTCCTGAACCTCAATCCACCTGGAATCAACTTTGTAAACTTCACAGTTAGTTCAGAAAATGGCAGTCTTGCGCCACCAGCAGATGCTGTCTCTCTTAGCATGGCCACTCCAATGAGGAACTATTCTTCTGTGGTTGAGCTTCGGCTGACTTTGTATGACCTTAATGCAGTGAAGGCAAATCCTGAACTTGCAACAGACATCAATACTACATTCGTCCTGATTACTTCAGATGCTGTAACAGATGTGGAAGGAAATGCAGTGACCCCCACAGTCATCAGGGCTAGTGACTACACACCAGACACAGTGAACCCTTTTCTTGTTGAATTCCGGCTTGACCTTGCATCAAGGGTAATCATTTTTGGATTTAACGAAGCTCTTAACCCTGCTAGTATTGACATATTGAGGGTTGGACTGCAGAGTGCATCACTGAGACCAGGTAATGAAGTACCATTCACATTTTCACAAGACTCTACAATAACTCTCACTAACTTTAGCTCAGTTGTAATCGACCTAAGTCTTGGAGACTACACTGGTATTGTAGACAGCGGCTTCTGTACTGGCACTAGTGATTGTTATGTAACATTTAGTGCTGCTTTTGTCAATGATACAACTGGAAGACGGGTGGTTCCAGTTACAGATGGAAATGCTAGACAAGCTATCTCCCTCACAGAAGACACAACACGACCCATGCTCGTTCAGTTTGTCAACTTTGACTTTGATGCAGGTCAGTTGTTGCTCAATTTTACTGAAGACGTTCGTGTCTCTAGCTTCAACCTTACTGTGCTTAATCTTAGACAGTCTTTTGAACCTGGGGCAGATGGAGTGACAATTATGGGTGGACAAGTCCCAGATACTGATAACTCAATAGTTCTAGTCAATCTGACCCAGGACGATCTCAACAGAATCAAGTCCAACCCTACCCTCTGTCGCCAGAGGACCACATGTGCCATCAGATTTACTAGTGAGTTGGTCATGGATATAGAGGGTAACATGATTATGCCTGTGGTAGCTACATTTGCTTTTGTTTCAACTGAGCATGCTAGCATGGTTACTCCAGATTCCACCCCACCTGTTCTTGAATCCTATGAACTCAACATGAATACACTACGTCTTACATTTACTTTCAATGAGATTGTGGATTCAGCCACTTTCCAGGAGACAGAACTAACATTCCAGGATGGACCAAACAGGACTGTATCATACACTCTTACTGACATCGAGAGGCTGACTTTGGACCCAAGTACTGTAGTGGTGACACGACTGAGAGATAATGATGCAGTTGCCCTCAAGGCCAGGCTTGGGCTGGCAACCAGCAGAGCTAATACCTATATCACATTCAATGGTAGTCTGATTCGAGATGTTGGAGCTTCTGGAATGCGTAACTTCATCCGGCCAATTTCTGATGAAGATGCCATACAAGCAGCCAACTATATTCCTGACATGACCCCACCAAGCAACATCCGATTCACCGTGCTTGATATTGATTCCGGTTTTCTGCAAATTAGAGCAGAAGAACCTCTCTCCATCGATATCAACATAGGAGGCATCACACTCCAGCAGAACATTGATGGTGGAGAAAACCATACACTTTTGAATGGAGATGTTAGTTTTATTGATGAACTTGACAAGAGAGAAGTGAGAATCACAATCAGTGATCAAGATCTTCAGACCATCAAGCTCAACAGAAACCTTGGGTCTTCACCAGCTAACAGTTTCCTTGTATTAGAAGCAGCAGCACTTCAAGATACAGCATCCAATCAAATTGCTGCCATTCCTGCTGCTACTGCAATACCAGTGGATGCTGCAGGTTTTAGGGGTGACACAACCCCACCGAGGCTTTTACAGTTTGATCTTGATATGAACACCGGAATCCTGGTAGTAACCTTTGATGACATTGTCAATACACTCTCTCTTGAAGGTACCAGAGTTTCCATTCTTGGGAGTTCAGTTGCCAATGAGAATGCAACCTATCAGCTTACTTCTGGCTCTACCAACAGTGATGATGGGTTTGAACTCTCAATCCAGATCTCAAGCCCTGATTTGAACGCAATCAAATCCAACACAATGATTGCTACAGAATCCAACACCACATATATTTCCATCACAGCTGAGTTTATTGCAGATCTTGCTGGGTTGAACATAGTGCCTACTATTGTTAGAGTTACTAACTTTGTGGAGGATACAACCAGGCCTGAGTTGAGAGGTTTCAATCTCAATGTGAATGAAGGCATGCTCACACTTAGCTTCACTGAGGCCATCGAACCTGACAGCTTCAATACAACCGAGATCCGTCTGCAGAATCGAAATGACTTCAGTTCAAATGAGGTGTTAGACGTAACTGGAGGGACGATCACCACCTTGAACAATAACGTTGTTTTCATAATCTCTTTAACTGTTAGTGATCTAAACAGGCTAAAACAGATGCTGAATCTTGGAACTAACACTAGCAACACCTTCATCTCACTCACTTCCTCCACTGCTCGTGACTTTAATGGCAATCAAATTCAAGAAATCAGTTCCTTTCTCAATGCTCTTGGAGCAGAAGGCCATGGCGTTGACATGACACCACCAACAATTACAGGGTTTGATCTCAACATTGACACGGGTGAGCTTGTTATCACTTTCTCTGAAACTGTGCGTGGAAACAGCCTTGTGGTTAACAGACTTATACTTCAGAGTGCAGCCACTTCTGTGCCTGGAGAAGTATACCAGTTGACTACAGGCACACATACCACTGATAACAGTATCACTGCGACAGTCACTATTTCCACTCAAGACCTGAACAACATCAAGCAAATTGCTGGACTTGCAATTTCAAATGAAACAACTTACCTCAGGAACCTGTTTGATGCGATTGAAGACACCAATGGCATTCAAATTGCACAACTACCAGACGGAATGGCAATTCCAGTGAGTATCTTCACTACTGATTCTTCTTCGCCTCAGCTGACCGACTTCAGTCTCAATCTGAATGATACACTTGCCACCCTCATCCTAACCTTCTCCGAGACGGTGCTTGATAACACTCTAGACCCAACTGGTATCACACTACTGAACACCATTGATGGCTCCCCCACCACTGTGGTTAATCTCACAGGTGGAACAGTAATCTCCTCTGAAGGCCCTGTTTTGACTCTACAATTCAACGCGGATGACTCCAATGCCATCAAAATTGCCCCTGACTTGGGAACACGTAGACAGGACACATTCCTCAGTGTGCAGAATGCATCTGTTCTTGACCGAGAAGGCAATCAACTGGCAGGAATCACCTTTGACAATGCCATAGTGGCAGACAGTGTCACACCAGATGAAATCAATCCAAACCTGCTCTCACTTGCCATAGACCTTGATACAGGTCTTCTTAATTTGACATTTGATGAAGTTGTTGATAGAGATTCATTCAACTTTAGTACACTGACTCTACTTGCTTCACCATCTCCTCTCAGCAATATGCTCACACTTGATGGAGGGATTGCATTACCATTCACTGGTTCGACAGTCAGCATTGAGCTTAATAGAATGGATTTGAATGCTATCAAGCTTGATGGAAACTTGTGCAGCACTGGGGGAAACTGCTATTTGTTCCTAACCTCAGACACAGTTACAGACATTGCAGGCAATGAGGTGATAGCAAGAGATGCCACAACGTCACTGATGGCAAGATTTACACCAGATTCCTCATCACCACTGTTAGAGTCATTTGATGTAATCGGTGACCAAGATCCAGTTTCACCTTTCAGAATCATCTTGCACTTTGATGAGCCTGTGATGGTTCGTACTGGAGATGTGACTTTGATCGAACTCATAGCAAACAACACTTCACCATTCCAACCTTCTTATAACCTAACTGCTGACAGCAGAATCATCACTGTCAATAATGGGCCTGATATCACCATCAGCATTCACCAAACTGACCTGGACGGTGTATTAGCACTCCCACCAATTCTACAGCGCAGTGATACAACATTTCTGCAAATAACTGCTGATGCATTTGAGGACCTTCTGCGTTATAGTATTGAGACCACTGCTATAGTCCCAGTGTCAAACTTGATTGGAGACTTTATCCCACCTGAGCTATCTTCTTGGACATTAGACTTTGATGCAGGTACAGTTATACTTTCCTTCAGCGAAGCAGTAAATGCTCCAACTACTGTCCCAAATAGAGTGATACTTCAAGACTCTGTCTCTCGTGGAACCCAATTCTTGCGACTGCCTGCTACTGCCATTGTAGAATCTGGAGAGACTCCTGAAGTTGTCAACATTCAGCTCAACCAATCTACCATCGATACCCTCCTCATGGTTGGTATTGGTCTTGCAAATGAACAGCCATTCCTGTCCCTGGATGCCCGATTTGTGCAGGATCTTGCAACCATCAACTCGTCAGAAGTACCAGCAAATGCTGGACTGCCTGGAGCTGTCATACCAGACACTGACCCAACTACACTCACAGGATTCTCCTTCCAGTACAACCCTGCTGTTCTGACTTTTACCTTCACTAAGGCAGTTAATGTTTCCACCTTTGACCCCACCTTTATCACACTCCAGGGGGCACAGGGAAGAGATGCTGTACAATACACACTCACTGGAGGCCCTGTACCACCAGGGGATACTGACCAGGTCCAAATTCAGCTCACAGAAGAAGACAGGAATGCTATCCAAAGCTTAAGTGGGCTAGCAGAGTCAGCAGAAACAACACTTGTTTCTTTGACTTCATTTGTAGTCATTGGATTGAATGGTCTGCGAAATTCACCTATATCACCCAACGCTGCCCTCATGGCATCCTCATTTGGTGTGGATCAAGTCTCTCCCAGCCTCCGTGCATTTGATTTAGACCTCAATACAGGTACCATTACTCTCAGGTTTGATGAAACTGTCAACCTGAGATCATTCAGAGTACAGGAGATAACCGTACAAGATGGGTTGACAGTTATCGCAGAAAGCCTGCAGATTTCTGGAGGGTCCTTCTCACTTGAACCTGCCACTGAAGTGAATGTCACCCTTACTAATTCTGACTACAATTACCTCCAAAATGGCACGCTTTGCAGCCTGCCATCTCTCTGTTTCATCACCTATACCAACAACACCATCACTGATTCTGTTGGAAATGGAGTCAACCCAAGGACAGATGGGAACGCTCTTCTTGTTTCTAATCTAATAGGTGATACCGCATCTCCACAGCTTGTAGAGTTTGTTGAGTTCAATCTAAACACAATGGAGGTTAGGCTCCTTTTCAATGAGCCAGTAAACATCTCTAACTTTGACATCTCTGGCCTCAGGCTGCAGTCCTTGTTTGTGGATCCTATCAGCAACTACACACCCATCGGTACTACCTCTATTCGAAATGAAGGGAACTATGTTATCTTTACATTGAGTGATTCAGATCTGATTGAAATCAAGGAAGAAGGGTACCTTTGCTCAATCAGAGGCAACTGTTATGTCTGGGTGTCACCAACTCTCATCACAGATGTAGCTGGCAATGAGCTTTCCAGTGCAAGTAATGCTGAACCAGGAAAGATCGTGACACTCCTGATACCCGATAACCAGCCTGCTCTTATCACAGGATTCACTTTTAACATCAATGAGAGCATTCTAATCCTTACCTTCAATGAGCCTGTAAGGGCTACCTCTCTACAAACAACTGCCATCATAATCCAAGCCAATAGAAATGAGACAAATTCATCACTACAGTACCAACTGACTGGAGGATTTACTGCCTCTCTGAATCAGAGGGAGATTACCATCAACCTAGCCACTGAAGACATCAGTGCTCTAAAAAGGCTGCCATTTGCAACTGCACTTGATAATACCTACATGTCCGTGACTTCTCAAGTTGTGCAGGACATGGCCTTTGTCCCAAATCCTACCACTGCTATTCCAACTGACAGTGCTCTCAGAGCATCTGTATACATTCAAGACACTGAAGGTCCAGTGATCACTTCCTACACTCTGAATCTGCAAGATGACATCTTGGAACTCGCGTTCAACGAACCAGTGTTGGTATCTACTCTGAACTTTACCAGAATCTCCCTGAGCTCGACAGCTAATGGCACAGCAGAAGTTGTTCTCTCTGGAGGGCAACTTCTCCCACCTGGAAATGAAGATGGTGTGCTGATTGTTGTGATACAACTTACAGATGAGGACATTTCACAGCTGAAACTAGACCCGTCTGATATCTTCACCACTTTTGATCCAACAGAACTGTTCCTCTCAGCTGAAGCAGACACTATTCAGGACTTTGCTGGCAATGGAAACCTTCAACTACTTGGTATCCAGGCTTCCACCATAGTCACAGATCAAACCCAAGCTGTTGCTACTGGATTTAGCCTTGATATGAACAAGGGCCTACTCAACATCACCTTCTCTGATGTAGTTGATGCAAGCACCTTTCAGCCTTATGCCATCACTATCCAGAGCACCAAACAATCTGCATCAGGCCTGACATATGTACTGACAGACTCCACTGTGATTGATGTTGACTCACAGGCAGTAACAATTCTGATATCTCAACAGGATCGTATTGGCATTAGTGAAATTGTTGGCTTAGCTACTGAGAGAAACAATACTTATCTCACAATGCGGGCTGATGCCTTTGATGACTATGCCAGTAGGGATGTTATAGCTATCACGGATGGAAATGCTCTACTTGCAGATGAGTATGTTGCTGATACTGAAGGAATTGTCCTAACTACTGCAAGCTTTGATCTCAATCGTGGGACACTAAGCCTCACCTTCAGTGATATTGTGAATGTTAGCACATTTAACCTCCGTGATGTCATACTCCAGAATGCTGAGCGTGTCCCATCTCAGATGCTCACTCTGACTGGTGGTGATGTCACAAGATCAGTAGATGCTCTCACAATTACTATTGCTCTCAGCACATCCAATCTGAACCAACTCAAAGCAATCAGCACCCTTGCCACCTTTGAAAACAACACATATGTAAACATCGCCCAAGATACTATCCTGGATTTGGCTGATAATGGACTTGATGCTGCAATTCGTCAGGTTGATGTCTTCATTCCTGATGATACACCACCTGAGATTGTATCTTTCTCATTTGATCTGAATGTTGGACTTTTGAATCTCACATTCTCAGAAACAATCAACATCTCAAGTTTTGATCCAACTGGAATCACACTCCAAAACTCACAGACATCAGATCAGTTCAGTGTTACCATCACAGGAGGCATGGATACTCTTGTTTCCTATACTATCGTATCTCTTCTCCTTCCAGCAAGTGACTTTGACAGCATTCAGCTCTTAAGCAACCTTGGCACTACTGAACAAAACACATTCATTGCAGTCACAAATGAAACAATTTTAGACACTAGTGACAATGCTCTTCAGCCTATTAATACATCACTGGCTCTGCAAGTATCAAGAATCGTCGGTGATCAAACAAGGCCACGGCTTCTTAGCTTTAGTCTTGATGTGGACACTGGGATTCTCTTACTCAACTTCCCAGAGGTTGTGGATGCAAACACTCTGAACATCACTAGCTTTGAGTTTGTAAACAGTCAAACACCTACAGCCAGATATCGCTTGACATCGATTACTATGGTACCCCTCAGTAACACAACGTTAGATATTCAACTTGGAGATTTTGACCTGAACAACATCAAACAGGATACTAATCTGGCTGTGAACCTTGCAACTACTTTCCTCACTATTACATCATCAGCCATCACTGATGCAGCTGGCAATCCCATTGTAGATATCACAGATTCAGGTGCACTTCAGGCCAGTGAATATATACCTGATACCACTCCACCTACACTGGTTGCCTTCACACTTGATCTGAATGCTTCAACGCTTATCCTCACCTTCTCAGAAGCTGTGATCAGCTCAACCCTGCAGACCAATCAAATCACACTGACAGATGGTGGTTCTCAGATGTACACTCTTAGTTCTACTCCTCGACCAACACGAGATGGAGTAGTCATTTCAGTACCCCTGTCCCGAGAAGATGGAGATCAAATCAAACAAAATGATAGTCTTGGATCATCCACGCTTGACACCTTTGTTTCTCTCCCAGATAATTTCACTTCTGATTTCAACGGCAATCTGTTTGAGGCCCTTGTGATGCCACTTCAGGCTCAGAATGTGATTGAGGATGCCTTTCCACCAAGCTTACTGTTCTTTAACCTCAATATAGACAGTGCCACACTGACTCTGCAGTTCTCTGAGCCCATTGCACTACCAACCATTCGCATTCAGAGCTTTACCTTCATCTCTAACACTGGTCTGGGAGGACCAAGTGTTACATTGGATACCTCTACAGTGAGCAGTGTGGCAAACGCATCTTTCATCATGATTGACCTCAGTCGAAATGACCTGAACAACATCAAATTTGAGAGGGAACTTGCCACCGCTGTCAACAACACCTACATGACTCTGTTCACAGATGCAGTTAGAGACCTAGCTGGTAATTCAATACAGGTAGTACCTCCACCTGGCATAAGAGTCAATATCTTCACTGGTGATACAACAGGCCCTGCCTTGGAGGAGTTTACATTCAACCTGAACACAGGAGTCCTAACAATGACATTCAATGAGGTGATCGATGTGTTTACCACCAGCACATCTGCATTTGTGCTCATCAATGCACCAAGTGGCTTACAATCTGTGAGACTTAATGGTGGAATGGTTGCTTCTGACAATTTAACAGTCCTCTACATTACCCTGACAGCAGCAGACCTGAATTCAGTAAAAACCCTTCGCTCATTGGCTACCTCAGTTAGCAACACCTTCCTAGCAGTGGACTCAAATGGAATACAGGATGTCAGTGGCCGAAGTGTCATAGTTCACACATCAACGAATCCTCTAATGGCATCCAACCTTATCAATGACACTAGTAGACCCCAGTTGCTGCAGTTTCAAATTGCAATCGACTCTGGTAACCTCACACTCATTTTCAATGAAACAGTGAATGTTGTGAATACCTTGAATGCTTCACAGCTAGTAATTCAAGATTCTGCCTCCAACCCACTACGTAGTGTCAGATTGTCCAGTGCCACGATGGTACCTACAATTGATTCTGACATTGTTTATTTGACAGTCGGTGCTACTGACATAACCCAGCTCCTCAGGAACAACCTGTGCCTCAATGAAAGTGAATGCTACCTTTCTTTCAGCAGTGAATTTGTGGAGGACATGAGTGGTAATGCTATCGTGGAACGACCGAGTGCAAATGCTCTCCAAGCCAACCAAATAGTGATAGATCCAAATCCACCTGTCCTGTCTCAGTTTGTGACTTTTGACCTTGATGAAGGCACCTTGGTCCTGAGATTTACCAAGACTATTCTTCCAAGCTCCCTGATGTCAGAAAACATCACCCTGTCTTCCACCAGCACACTGAGAAGTAATACACAACTTCATACTTTTACAGGAGGAACATTAATTGAAGCTTTAGGTCCAGTCATCACAATACAATTAGAAAATGTTGACCTAAATACAATCAAGAGAAACACAATCCTCTGCATAGTTCCTGAAACCTGTTTCATTCGTTTCCCTGAGGGAACAGTACGGGACTTGGCTGGAAACCCAGTTGTTGAAGAGCAGTTCATAACATCTCTCACTGCCTTCCCTCAAGAGTTGATCCCAGATGAAACTGGCCCTACAGTCATCGGATTTGACCTTGATCTAGACTCAAATATGCTTGTTATTGAGTTCAATGAACCAATTACCCCTAACTTCCAGTCTTCTGCTGTTACCATTCAAGATTCCTTCAATGCTACCCTGAGTCACACACTCTCCTTTTTCCCTGTTGGACTGATGGGCACACTGGTGACTCTACCATTACCTACTGCTGATGCAAACACTCTCAAAGCTACAGAAGACCTTGCAACCAACCAATCCACAACGTTTATTACTTACACCTCTAGCATCGCTAGTGACCTTGGTGCTGGAGGGGCTGGAAATTTAAACCCTGCCCAACCAGCTGTGGATGGAATTAATCCAGTCCCAGCTAGAACTTTCACCCCTGACACCACATCACCAGTATTTGCAGAGTTTACATCTTTTGATCTGAATTCAGGAGTGATGAACATTGCCTTTGATGAACCCGTAGACATCGGAACTATTGTTTTTGAGAACTTTACTCTGCTAGAGTCATCCTCAGATACACGTGGTGTTACCCTCTCTCCTGGCTCAGTTCGGTATGTACTTACAGATCGCACTGCTATCCGAGTCATGCTCTCCCTGTCTGACCTGGAGTCGGTCAAGAGAACGACCAGCCTTGCCACTCTGCAAACCAACACCTACCTTGAAGTTGCTCAGGGGGCAATCGAAGACACCTCAAGCAATGTATTCAATAGTACTTTGGTTCTGCAAGTGACCACTTTATTACCAGATCGCACCAGTCCAAATCTTCTTTCATTTAGCTTTGACTTGGACACAGGTCTGCTATCTCTCAGCTTTGATGATATTGTCGATGCCTCTACACTTGAGTACACTGCCATTGTCTTCCAAAATGCATTGGAATCACCATCTGAGATTCTTGGCCTTACAACTGGTCCTTCACTAACCACTACTAGCAACGTAATTGAGTTCAACCTTTCACCAGTGGATCTGAATGGTATCCGAGGCATCATGAACTTAGCTACCAATGAGAACAATACCTTTCTCATGATTACCTCACTCGCAATCCAAGATCTTGCTGGGTTGAATGTGAACAGTGTTACACGCCAGGCAGCAAACTTCACTGGAGATGACAGCAATCCAGAGCTGCTGAGCTTCAATCTTGATCTTGGTTCAGGCACACTTGTGCTTGAATTTTCAGAGGCTGTGAACATTTCTACATTGCTAGTTACTCAGATCACTCTTCAAAGTGGTCCTACTGTGAATGATTCAGAACATATACTGCCCCTCACAGGAGGTACTCTGCAACCAAACACAACTGCACCTATTGTCAATCTCATCCTCTTGCAGGAAGACTTGAACATTATCAAACAGGAGCCCAACTTTGGAAACATTGATAGTACCTTCCTGGCCATCTCAAGTGGAGCAGTACGTGATTCATTTAGCAATCCCCTTATTGGAATACCACAGGATACTGCACTTAACATATCTATGGCTATCATTGATCAAACATCCCCAGAACTGCTTGAATTCTCTCTGGATCTCAACTCTGGTATAATTGAACTGACCTTTGATGAAATCATTGATCCTACTATGGTCAGTGTTACTAGCTTTATCCTTCTTGACAGCACTACACCTTCAAGTACATACAGGTTGAGGAGCTCTGCGGTAGACACTAGGGCCAATCTGACATTCACATCTGTCCTCAACATCAGCCTTTCCTCAGAAGACTTGAACAACCTGAAAAGTGTACCCACTCTTGCTAGCTCTGTGATGGATACCTTCCTTAGGATCCTCTTTGGTGCAATCCTGGACAGCAATGCTAATCCTATTGCAACCATAGATGAGAGCAGTGCAGTTCAGGCAAGATTGGTTGTACCAGATACCACAGAACCATCACTAGTCAGCTTTGAACTCAACCTCAATACGGCCACTCTCTCTCTTACATTTACCGAGGCACTGAACACTTCCTCCATTGATGTAACTGAAATTGTCCTACAGAATTCCTTCACAATTACCACTGCTACTGCTACATACACTCTCAATAGTAGTACAGTTATCAATGCTGTTAGCAACACTGTAACAATCAACCTATCAGATCAAGATCTCGATGCAATAAAAGTGGATACAGATCTAGCCACTTCAACAGCAAACACTTACATCTCATTCAGCAGCAGTAACATTGGTATGGACTTTGCAAGAAACCCTGTGACCATTGTGGATGACACTTCAGCCAGACAGGCATCCATCGTTCAAAGTGACCAAACTCAACCACAGCTCCGTAGTTTCTTCCTTGATCTAGATGATGGCGCTCTAGACATCTCCTTCAATGAGCCCATCAATGTGTCCGAGATCAATTTCCCAGGAATAACCATTCTTGCAGGACCTAGCTCATCAAGCAGGGTAACACTGACATCAGGAACTGTCCTGCCTCTGAACAACAGAGAGATTAGAATCATTCTTGAACCACAAGACTTGGATTCTATCAAACTCGATTCCCTTTTGGGAAACTCACGTTTTACAACATTCTTGGCTATTGATATGGATGCTGTGGTTGATGTCACTGGAAACCAAATTAATGCTATTCCAGATAGCTCTCCCATTGGAGCAAGAGGTATTCAAGCAGATCTCACACCGCCTCGGCTCATAGCTTTTGACTTCAAAATGGATGATGGTACTCTGCCACTATATACACTCCTGCGCTTTGATGAAATAGTGGACCCAAGCTCTCTAAACCAAAATCTTCTGACACTTGTATCAGATCCTGACAATATGACAATTTCATTTAGCTTATCTAGCAGTATGTTGAGCACCACTATGGAATCAACTGATATTGTCATCATCATACAAAATGTGGATGCACTTCGCAACCTTCCACCACTTGGTCAAAACAGTAACACAACCTTCCTGCTTGCTGACACTGCACTGATTGAAGATGTCAGTGGTAACGTATACCAATCCACTACCATGGCTCTCCCAGTTAGTAACTTTACAGCAGACCTCATCAGGCCTGTCCTGTCAAGATTCACCTTTGACCTTGATGAAGGCCAGATTTACCTAACTTTCTCTGAAGATGTACTTCTAAGCTCCTACAACTCTACACAACTGCTACTTTTAGGAGAACGGTCCCTAGTAGGTCCAGTGATAATTCCTTCTGCTGCAGAAACTTCCAACCCGTCAGGCAACATCATTCAACTTGTGTTGACAATTGGTGAACTGAATGATGTCAAGGCAGTTTCAGAAATTGCTACATCACCTAACACCACATTTGTCAGCATTTCTGAGGGAATTGTGACAGACTCTGCTGAAAATGTAGCTGAAGGAATCCCTCGCAGCAATTCTCTGCAGGTGGCAGTTTTCACTCCAGACACAACTGATCCACAACTACTCAACTTTTCACTTGCACTGGATATGGCTGAAATCACACTAACATTCTCTGAAACTGTTGATGCCTCATCTTTTGATCCCACAGGACTAACCCTCCAGAATTCAGAATCTTCTCCCTCTTCATCATACATGCTCACTGGTGGAAATATCTCCACATCAAGTGGTCCGGTTCTGAAGATCTCCTTGACTGCATCTGACATCAACAGCATCAGTGGAATCAGCAATTTAGCCACTTCAGTGAATGATGTTTACTTGTCCATCTCAAGAGACACCATAAGGGATACGAGTAACAACAGAGTGAGGCTGATTCCAACATCAGCTGCTCTACAGGCATATGCTTTCAATTTGGATGTAGCAAATCCCAGTCTACTTGCATTTGACTTTGACTTGAACTCAGGCAGAATCTCACTCTCTTTTGATGAGTTTGTGAACATCTCTACACTCCAGGTCAGTGAACTGACCCTTCAAGATGGGTTCCTTGCTCTTGCAGCCAACTTCTCTCTCACAACTGCAAGAAGCATCCTAATTCAGGGTAGAGTTGTTACAGTTTCTCTGACGGATAGTGACCTGAATGCAGTGAAGCTACTACCTCTGTGCACTGGCTCCTATGATTGCTTCCTTACCTTCTCCAATGACACCATATCAGATGCTGTTGGCCTTCCTCTCATTGGGAGGACCGATGGAAATGCACTGAGAGTATCCACTTACATCCGTGACAGCACTCCACCAGAACTGATATCATTTACTACACTAAACCTGGAAACTGGGATAATATCTCTCAGCTTTAATGAAGCCATTAATGTGACATCTGTCCAGCCAGAAGAAATCCGTCTCCAGACCCTGTTTGAAATGCCGCTCCAGGCTTACAACCTTACTGGTGGCTCCCTCCGAGTGAACGCAGATAGCACAGTGTTGTATATCAATCTCAATGCACAAGACCTGAACGTCATCAAGCGTGACCCTCGACTGTGCACCACCAGGGCCACCTGCTATTTTGTAGCCACAAGTGAGCTCCTACAGGATAATAGCAATAACAATCTTGTTGCAGTTGAGGAGCAATTTCCAGGGTATATTGTTGGTGACATAATTGAAGATCAACTGGGACCCATTGTGAATAGCTTTGATTTTGATCTGGACAGGGGCCTCCTGACTTTACACTTCAATGAGCCAATTGATTCAGATACTCTAACTGTTACTGCAATCACTATTCAGTCAGCTGAGAATACAACAGAAGCCGAATCAACATACTTGCTAACTGGAGGCGAAGTTCTGACTGGAAATGTCGAAGACATTTTGATCCAACTAACTACTAATGATGTGAACAACCTCAAGCTTAGCAATGCAACCAAGGATGAGAATTCAACTTACGTCTCTGTCCCATTGGGTTTTGTCACTGACACAGCCTATACACCCAACCCTGCTCAAGCTATACCTCAAACCAGTGCTCAACAGGTTGCAAATTACACTCCAGATGCTTCACCACCTCAGCTTCTTGGCTACAGCATCAATATTAGAACAGAAGTAATCTCCCTAACATTTGATGAGCCTGTCTTAGTCGATTTCTTCAATGTCTCTGGTCTACTTCTCCATTCAGAAGCAATGCAATCAGGAAACCTTTTGAGGCTTAGTGACGGCGAAGTGCTCAACACTGAATACGCTGCAACTGTTATCACTGTGGCTCTATCCATGGAAGACATTGCAGCAGTGAAGCTTGATGAAAACTTTGGAACTACACCTGTCAATACTTACTTGTCTGTTGAAGCTGGCAACATTCTTGATGTTGCTTTCAATAGCATCGAGGCAGTTGAAGATACAATGATCTCCACTATTGAAGAAGCCACTGGTGTGGCATTTGCTTCCCTCTCCCAGTACACTCTGGACTTGAACACAGGCCATCTCCTTCTGACATTCACAGATGTGATGAATGTGAGTACCATATACCCCTCAGCCATTCGACTACAGAGCAAGCAAACTGCAACAGCTTCTGAAGTATATACCCTCACATCTGGCAGCCAGTCTTCAACTCCCAATGGACACATTGTGAATATAACTCTCTCTGCTTTGGATGTGCTTGGTATCAACTCAATCCCAGGCCTTGCAAAGAACGCCTCGACCACATACCTCATTATGAGAGCAGACTTCATTGATGACTACCAAGGCAACGATGTGCTTCCAATCACTGACGGGAAGGCACTTCAGGTAGCCTCCTTTGTACCTGACACTTCTGCTCCAGAACTGAGAGAGGTACTGCTAGATCTGGATGGGGGAGTACTGAACCTTACCTTCTCAGATACTGTCAGCTTTTCCTCTCTGGTTCTGAGCAACATTGCCATCCAAAATGAGAGAAATGCGACCAACAATACCATCTCACTACCTCTCTCTGGAGGGCTTGCTGGCATCTCACTTGATACTCGTACCGTCACTATCGCTTTAACAGCTGATGACTTGCATGAGGTCAGAATTCAGGAAGATATTGGCACTAGCTCAAGCAATACATTCATTACGCTTGAAGCAGGTGCAATAACTGACTTCTTTGGAAACAATGCTAATCAGGTTCCACCCACTAATGCATTCTCTGTAACCAATGTACTCTCAGATGAAACTGGTCCTCGGCTGCTTGCATTTGATCTTGATCTGAACACTGGCATCCTCAACCTCACTTTCTCTGAAACCATCAATGCTACTACATTCAATGCATCAGGAATCACTCTTCAGAGCTCTCCTATTTCTGATGCCATTAGCTACACGCTTACACAGGGTGCTCCACCTCAAAATCATTACTTTATTACAGTCATGCTCGAATCTGTTGACTTGAATGCAATCAAAGTTTTAAGAGCTCTGGGCAACTCACCTAGTGATACATTTGCCTCTGTATCAAGCATAGCAGTGGAAGATTTGAGCGGCAATCCTGCTGTACCAGTTCCTTCAATGAATGCAGTTGGTGCAGGTGTTGTCATTGGAGATATGAACTCTCCTGAGGTTGCATCATTCTCGGTTGATTTGGACAATGGAACTCTCGTCCTCTCCTTCACCGAGGTGGTTTCTTCATCATCCCTAGACAGCACCCAGATCACACTGCAGAGCACAAGAGTGTTCACACCACTATCACAGTCTATTGAGTTGGCAACTGTGCCCATCTTTCAGTTTGACTCAGACGTGGTGACTGTTCCTCTGGTTGACGGAGACCTTAACTTCATCAAGGTGTCTTCACAGCTAGGTCAGGATGAGAACAGCACCTATCTAACCATCACAGAGGATGCAGTTACTGATCTTGCAGGCAACCCAGTTCTCAATATTACAGCTGAGAATGCACTGCAGGTAACCCTCATAGTCCCAGACCGTGATCCACCAACACTCACTAACTTCACACTAGATCTTGGTAGGGCACTTTTGACGCTTGCATTCTCAGAGACAGTGAGCATTTCTTCCTTGAATGCGACCCTTCTAACACTTCAGAATGCTGCTGTTTCCCCAACAGTAGTGTACACACTAACAACAAGCACAAGCAGGTCTGACACAACCACAGTTGAACTAAGCCTGGAAGACTTGGCTTCCATCAAAGCTTTGGGTTTAGGCTCAAGTACTTTGGACACATTCCTACTACCCGGTACTGGCACAATTGCTGACCTTTCTGGCAACCTGCTTGTGCAGCCAGTTGAAGCAATACAGGCTGACACTGTTCTACTGGATAACACCCCTCCTGTGCTGCAGTCTTTTATTCTCAACTTGAACACATCGCAGCTGATCTTCTCCTTCAATGAAGGCATAAACAGTAGCTCTTTCAATTTCAGTAGTTTCTCCATTGTTCCTGGCAGAGGTGTAATGGATCCATCTAGAACCCTAACTCTCTCTGGAGGAGTGGTCACTGCCAGCTTCTTTGGTGATATTGTCACAATCCAGCTTAACATGGCAGATGATATCTTCCTCAAGGGCACTGTAGGTGTGGGAGATTCTGAAAACAACACATATCTCACTATGGCAGCTGAAGCAGTTTCAGATTTTATTGGAAACACCGTTTTGGAGATTGCACTCTCTTCTGCTCTACAAGCTCAGGATGTGGTACCAGATGAAACAGGTCCAAGGCTTCTTGAGTTTCCACTTCTTGATTTCAATACTGGTACATTAGTGCTAATTTTTGATGAGCCAGTTAATGCTGGATCTCTCCAAGGAAACAACATAATTATTCTGGACTCCACCAATGAAACAACCCTTACCACTTCCGTATCCCTGAGCTCTCACACTACTGCCACTGCAGACTTCAATGTTCTCACCATTAGCTTGATGTCCTCAGACCTGGACCTGATCAAGCCTCTGACAATGAGTACTATCTTCCTCAGAGTGAATTCTGGAGCAGTTTCAGATGTGTACGACAACTATGTGCAAGCACTTTCCATTGCAGATGCACTTACGCCAACCAACATTACAGCAGACACTATCCCACCACGGCTGTTGATGTTTTACCTGGATCTTACAAATGGAAACCTTAGTTTGTTCTTCAATGAAGCAACTGATCTTAGTACTGCAGACTTGACCCAGTTCACTTTACAGGATGCTCCTCAACTCATCAATGCTAGTTTTAGCCTCAGTGGAGGAATCGTGAGCCTCCATCCAACTGTGACATCAGCCCTGATGATTGAACTGAGTACTCCAGACTTGAATGAGATCTACAGACTTCAATTGTGCACAAGAGTGGGTGACTGCTTTGCAACCTTCACAGAAGCACTTGTGTCTGACTACGCCGGCAACCGCTTACTCAGTCGAGAGGATGGAAATGTTTTACAAGTGAATGAATTTGCTCCAGATTTTGTTACTCCACGGCTTCAAGATTTCACCCTTTTTGACTTAGATACTGGCACGCTTACTTTGACATTCACTGAAACCATGAGGGCGTCCTCACTTAACCTTGTTGGAGCAAGGCTCCAGTCCTTCTCATCAGAAAATCCAAGTGCTCAGGTTATCCTCTCCGGAGGTACCACTACAAGCATGAATGGAGTTGTTATCGTTGTCCGGCTCACACCAAGTGACTTTACTCAGATCAAACTGAACAATAGGCTCTGTACTGATTTTACCAACTGTTATCTAAATCTAACCAGTGATTCCCTCCTGGATATGGCAGGGAATTCACTCCAAGCTGTGATATCTAGAGCTTCTCGGTTCGAGCCTGATACATCTGGTCCTCAATTGGTTACATTTGACCTGAATCTGAACACTGGACAACTGTCACTTGTGTTTGATGAACCCGTGGAAGCAAACACACGAGATTTTACTGCCATCACAATTCAGAATGCTTTTGTGTCTTCCTTACAGTACACACTCACTGGAGGTACCTTGATCACTTCGGGCGCAAACACTGTGTTTGAATTTTCTATGCTGCAGCAGGATCTTAATAACATCAAGGCTGTGGACAACCTTGCAACGAGCCGCTCCACTACTTTCATCACAGTGGGAAGCAATCTGATTGAAGACGTGAACAACCTAGACAATGCCCCATTAGTGAATGGAATCAATGCAACACAAGTTAGGGTATACACAATGGACATGATGGCAGTTAGCCTGACACAGTTCTCCTATCTTGATCTGAACGATGGTACACTCCGGCTTGAGTTCAATGAACCAGTTCGTACTGACACAATTATCTTCAACCAGTTTACACTCCAGAGCAGTGCAAGTGGTGGAGATATGGTGCCTCTGTCTCCCGGACAAGCAACTTATGATTCACTCACCACAGGCCGCACAATAGTTATAATCCAGCTTTCACCTGCAAACATTGTGAGTGTGAAAACCAATCCAAACATAGGGACCAATGTAGTCAATACTTTTATCAGCATCAGCGCAACTGGTATCATGGATACAGCTAGCAACCCCCTTGTAGCTGTGTCGTCTTCCAGTGCTCGCCAGGCACAAGCAGTGAGACCTGACTTCTCTCTTGCTGAACTATTGAGTTTCTCATTGGACATGAATGAGGGCACACTGAGTCTCACCTTTGATGATGTCGTGCAAGTATCCACCTTCCAGCCAACAGGGGTAACACTTCAGAGCACTCCAACAGGTTCTGAGCTTGAGAATCAATACACCCTCACTACAGCTGTAGTAGTTACTATTGACGACGGGTACTTTCTACAGTTCAATCTCAGCCGGATAGATTTGCAGGCATTGCAAGCCAATCCAAACCTAGCTACTTCAGTTAATGACACCTATTTGTCCATCCAGTCTACAACTATTACTGACTCTACTAACTTCCCAGTTAGAATGGTCTCCAGTTCAGCAGCTTTGCAAGTAGAAGACTACACCCCCGATTTCACACAGCCAGAAATCTTGCGTTACTCACTTGATATTGACTCAGGCATCCTGCAACTGACATTCTCTGAAGTTGTAAACACATCAACATTTGAACCCACTGCAATCATAATCCAAAACACTGAGGATATCAATGATACTGAAGTATTTGTGCAGTTGACTGAAGGAACTGTCAACCCAGTTACACCTTCGTCCACCATAAATATCCACCTAACATTTGAGGATCTGGAGTCAATCAAAAGAATGATGAGTCTGGGTGTGAGTGACAATACCACCTACCTGTCTGCCACAAACGGAACTGTTTTAGATATGGTTGGACTTCCTCTGCTTGCCATCCCCAGTAGCAATGCTCTCATTGCTTTTGAGCACCTGCAAGATGAAACCCCTCCAATGCTTTCAAACTTCTCTCTCGACCTCAATACTGGAGTTCTAACACTCACCTTTGATGAAACAGTCCTCATGAACACTATCACATTCACATCAATAACTTTCCAGAATACACAGAACTTGGTTCCTGCAACGACCCGGATTACACTCACAGGAGGCATGGTGGCTCCTGGTAGCATGGATGGAACTGAAGTCCAAATCTTGCTTTCAAATGCTGACTCCAACAGGCTGAACGTTGACAATTCCATTGCACGTTCTGTTGACAACACCTTCATTAGCCTTGCCGCTGGTGCAATTCAGGACAGCAACTATGTTCCCTCAGGTGCAATTCCTGCTACCAATGCTCTCCAGGTTCATGTCTTCTTTGTGGATGGAACAAGACCCTACCTCCTTGGATTCGACCTTGATATGGATACTGGGACACTATTCCTCTCCTTCAATGAGCCAGTTGTACCCTCATCTTTCAGGAGCTCCTATGTCACCATTCAAAATGAGAGTTCCTCTACACCAGCCCATGCGTACACCCTTTCAGCGGGACTTGTACCAGCTACAGTGGCAGACAATGACACACTGACTATTCCTCTTAATTTGGTAGACATTGATGCTCTCAAAGCCAACTTAGATCTGGCTACCTCTGTCAACAACACATTCCTGAGCATAAGATCTGCAACAGTTGTGGATGTCTTTAACAATGCAGCTGAACCTCTTCCTGCTGACAATGCCACTCAGGTAACACAATACACACCAGATGCCACTGCACCAGATATAGATTCTTTCACTCTTGATCTTGATACGGGTGAACTGAAACTAAATGTATCTGAACCCATTGATCCAGCCTCTTTCAACTTTACTCAAATCACAATCACAAATGGTGATTCATCCACTAGCCATACCCTCACTGGTGGTGAACTGCTGGTCAATGGAACAGAGGTCACTGTCACCTTGAACAACTTGGATGTCTCAGTTCTCAAAACAGATTCTTCATTTGCTACTTCTGAAGTGGACACCTACCTTGTGGCATCTCCTTTCACCTTTGTTGATGGTGCAGGCAACTCGTTTGTAGGCATTCCAGCTGACATGGCTAGACAAGCATTCCTAGTGATTCCAGACACCTCCCCTCCAGAGCTTCTGGCCTTCAGTTATGTGGCTCCAGGAGACAGAATTGGAGTTGTCCTTGTGCTGCAGTTTTCAGAAGTGGTTAACAGCTCTACATTCAATGCAACAGCCATCACATTGCAGGACGCAGCAAATACTGTTGATGCTACCCAGTTCTTTACACTAACGGATGCAGCAATTTCATTTGTAGACACCTCAGTGTTGATGGTGAACATCACAGATGAAGACTATTTAACCATCCAGAGTCTACCTCCTCTTGCCATTGATGTTAACACAACCTATCTCTCTGTCTCTGGTGGAGCAGTGTTGGACCTGTTTGGAGCTCCACTCATTGAAATTACAAGTGACAATGCACAACAAGCTTCTAGATTCTCTGTCGACGTTGTCTCACCAGAAGTCATTGGGTTTACTTTTGACCTCAATGCTGCTCAAGTCATCATCACTTTTACAGAGATTGTGTTTGCATCAACATACAATGCTACCCAGTTCACCATCCAAGACAGCTCTAATGCTACCGAAAATGTGTACACACTAACAGGGGGCACTGCACGTGGAGATGGAAACAGACTCGTGATTTCACTATCCACATTTGATCTGGATGAACTCAACAGGAACTCAGACCTTGCTGTGTCAAGGGAAACAACCTATCTCTCTCTCACAGCTTTTGCTATTCAGGACGCTTCTCGCAACAGAGTTGCACCCATTCCTAACACAGCTGCACTCCAGTCTTCAAGGTTTGTACCTGACATGACAGGTCCACGACTACTATCCTTTGCAGTGAACCTTGACTTGAGCACTCTGTCACTCAGTTTCTCTGAAACAGTCAATGTGACCACCCTAAATGTAACTGCAATCACTCTTCAGAATTCCCGCGGCAATGCTACTGAATTTCTCACTCTCACTGGAGGAACATTCACAGGATTCACATCCTCCTCTGTCAGGGTCAACCTTACTGATGAAGACTACCGCACTCTCCAAACCATGACTAACCTTGGCACCGCTACCACCGACACTTACATCTCATTCTTATCTGCTCTTGTGGAAGATCTCTATGGAAATCCTGTGCAGCCAGCTAACCCTGATAGTGCCATCCAAGCAGTTGCTGTTGGTGATGACACCATGCGGCCAACACTGATTGGGTATGACTTTGACTTGGACACTGGGCAAATAACGATTACATTTGATGAGGTTGTTGAGACCAGTTCATTCCAGCCTGGTGAGCTCACATTGCAGAATGCAATTGCTGCTGCTGACTCCAGCTACATGCTTACAAGTAACAGCTCAGTCATCAGCCCAGTCTCAGATATCATCACAATACAACTGAGTGAGAGTGACCTGAATAATGTGAAGAGAGCTGAAATATGCCTTGCAGGCTCTTCTTGCTTCATTTCTTACTCTGATCAAGTCATCACCGACACATTCAACCTACCAGTTTTTCCCCGTCTTGCTAACAATGGGCTTCGAGTATCCAGTTATGAAGAGGACAGAACACAACCAAGATTATTGAGGTTTGCGAGGTTTGACTTCAACCTAGCTCAATTAACACTCGAGTTCTCAGAAACTGTAAATACTTCATCCCTTGAATTTAGTGGAATCACTCTCCAGTCATTTTTCAACAATCCTATAGACACATTGACACTCACAAGTGGTGTAGTGAGTGCAAGCTCACCAATTGTTACTGTCACTCTCTCTACACAAGATGCTGTTGCTCTCAAACAGAATGCCTTTTTGTGTGCTCGTCAGGGAACCTGCTATCTTACAATTGACACCATTGCAATCAGTGACATGTCAGGGAATGCTGTTATTTCTATCCCTGATGGTGAAGGTGTTATAGTCCAGCAGTACATTACTGATAGCATGTCACCAGTGCTGCAAGAGTTCAATCTTGATGTCAACTCTGGACTTTTGACACTCTCTTTCAATGAAATTGTTGATACTCGCTCGTTCATGCCAAATGGCCTTGTTATTCAATCCAGTGACTCTGCTGGTGCACTGTTCTATAGGCTAACCGGAGGAGAACGAACCTCTTCCCTCTTCAGCGATGTTGTTGTCATCAACCTCACTTCTACAGATCTGAATGGCATCAAAGCCACTTCATTTGCAAAGGAGAGAGCCAACACTTACCTTACCATAGAGCCTTCTACAATTACTGACCTATCTCCAGCCTTCAATCCAGTCCAACGTGCTACCCTTCAAGTAAACATGTATAGGCAAGACTTGGTAACACCACAACTAATCAGATACCATCTGGATCTTAGCAACAATGTCTTGCTTTTGACCTTCACTGAACCAATGAATGAACAAGACCTCAGAGTTAATCTGATCTCCCTTCACTCTGCTCCTATGGGTGGAACCACTTACCCCCTTACGGGTGGGACTGTAACTTCGAGTAACCAACGCACTATAGTGAGAGTTGCTTTCAGTTCTGAGGACCTACTGGCTTTTAAATATGGAAGAACATTTGCTACTTCAGTGAGTGATACTTTCATCTCCATTGGTACAAATGCCATCTCAGATACATCTGGTATTGACCTTGCACCAATATCACGTCTGCCAGCCACATCACCCAACCAGTTCACTCCCGACACAACAAGAATGGCACTTGTAGACTTCACACTGGATATCTTTAATGGTCTTTTAATCCTGACATTTGATGACGTCGCTAATGCAAGCACCTTTGATCCAACAGGAATCGTAATTCAGGATGCTCCACTAAGAGGAACCAATCCATTACTCCAACTTAGTCCTGAGAGCACCACCTCAAGCACAGACTCACTAATATTGGTAGTCCAACTAACGGTACGTGACAGGTTTGCTCTAACACAAGCTTCCGGCCTGGCTACTCGGGTTGAGAATACTTATCTAAGAATTCAATCTACGACTGTGCAGAGCATTGATGGCCAGAATGTAGTAGCTATCACCGATGGCAATGCTCTTAGAGCTGGCCAATTTATTGGTGGTGGAAATGGCAGTGAGCTCCAAAGCTTTACTCTTAACATGAACACTGGAGAGTTAGTGATGACCTTTAATCTGCAAGTAGATGCTCTATCCTTCACTCCTGAACTGGTTATATTTCATGACTTCTCTGGAACATCGAATGTCTCACTAACTGGTGGCATACCGTCTGGTGCCATGGGTGGCCGTCAAGTTACCATTCAACTAACCACCAATGACATCAATGCACTGAAGGCACAAGAGAGTGTAGCCACGTCAGTGAGCAACACATACCTCTCCCTAGAAGTTGGTAGCTTTGCAGATAGCCTTGGAGGGAATGCGATTACACCTGAACCTGTTCAGGCCTCCAGTGTCATTGCTGATATTGTTCCACCTCAGATACAGAACTTTGATCTAGATTTGAACATGGGGCAGCTTCGGCTTACATTCTCAGAGACTGTACTAGCAAATTCAATCACTGCCTCTGGGGCCACAATCCAGAGCAACAGTGACCGCACCATGTCAACTATTCGCCAGCTCACCGGTGGCAGGGCAGTGTCTGGAAATGGTGTACAAATCATATTCCAGCTTAACAATGAGGACCTGAACGCACTCAAGGCTGACATCAATTTTGCCACAAGTCCTACAGACACCTACCTAACTGTTACATCATCATTTGCTAGAGATGCCTTTGGAAACCGTATTGTTGCAATCAATCCATCTGCTGCTGTGATGGCTACGTTAGTGTTACCAGATTCCAGCCCTCCAACACTGGATGCATTCACTCTTGACCTGGACAGTGCAAACCTGATACTCACTTTTAGTGAGATTGTTGATTTTGACAGTGTTATGTTAGATCTGTTCACAATCCAATCTTCAGCCACAAGTACAGCCTTTAGCCAAACTCTTTCCAACTCAGCAAGAACAACTATGGTTGATTCCAACATCATCGCTGTCAGTATTCGCCCAGGTGATCTCTACCCACTTCAACAAAATGAAAACCTTGGTACAAACCTTGACAACACATTCATAAGTGTAGGCTCTAATGCAGCTAGGGATACAGCTCCTACATCCAATTTCCTGACTGCAATCTTTTCTGGGAATGCTCTACAAGCTAGGAATGTTGTCCCAGACACGACAAGCCCAATGCTGACATCTTTCTCTCTTGATACTTCTGATGGCTCATTGCTTCTGACATTCAATGAGGTTGTGAACATCAGCACTTTTAGTCTGGAAGAGATTGTTTTCCAAAATGCTCCATTCTTTCCCAATTCTTCAGCCACATTCAGCAATGAAAGTACAGCTGTGGGTAACAATGCAGCAGTGGTTCGGATCAACCTAAGCAGGAATGACTTTGACAAAATCCAGACTAGCACTGATATGGGCACTGACGTCACTAACTCTTACCTCAATCTCACATATGGTGCCGTTGCTGACATGAGTGGTAATCCGAATGTTGCTGTGCACGAGGCCGTTCAGGCCAATGACATCTTTCCAGATACTTCAAACCCCATTTTACTTTCTTTTGAAGTCAACATGAACTTTGGTACACTCATACTTTCATACTCAGAAGCCATCAATGCTGAGACATTTGATGTAACAGGAGTGACCCTTTACAACACTTCAGCTCTCATGCCAGCTTTCCAGCTAACCAGTGCAAGCGAGATCATCAGCCCAGGTGGAAGCACAATTACAATCAATCTAAATGGGGATATAAACCCTCTGCGTGAAGCTATGGTGTTTGGATCAGACATCAATAACACCTATGTCACAATTGCTATGAACTCAGCATTTGATTTTGCTGGTAACCCTGCGACCGACATCTCGTCTCCTATGCAGCCAGACATCCTCATTCCTGACACAACTGGTCCAACCCTCTCCATGTATGAGCTGGATCTGAACACTGGAGTCCTGACTCTTTTCTTTGCTGAAACAGTCATTGAGGATACTTTCAATCCCACCATGATTATGTTCCAGAATGCCAGGATGGATGCAATTGAATTTGTAGCGGTGACATCAATGAATTATACTCGAGTGAACTATTCCACCATCATTCTCACTTTGAACTCACAGGACATTGATGAGCTGAACCTCAGGTCAGAGTTGGCAAGTAATATTGCTGATACCTTCCTCTCACTAATGCCAGCAATAGTAGAGGATGTTCTTGGGCAACGTTCTCCTGGAATTTCCATGGATAATGCACAACAAGTAGCTGTGTACATCAGAGACCAGATCAGACCGGATGCTACTGCTTTCTATATTGATCTGAACAACTATACTGTTACACTGGAGTTCAATGAAATAGCTGACCCACAGTCAATCAATATGACCTTCCTGATAGTACAGGATTCATCAATTTCCCCATCACTTACCTTCAGTTTTGCAGGACATGAAGCAGCTCGTCGAATTGGTAGGAGAATCATCATTGCACTCACACAAACAGACGTGAATGATCTAAATGTTCTTGATATCTGTACCTCCATTACCAACTGCTTTGCAACTGTACAGAGTAGATTCATCACCGATGTAGCTGGAAACCCTATTCTCCCATCGTCACCCATCCCTGCTGCAAACTTCACTGCTGACATCCGAGCACCCCAATTTGAACAGTTTGTCCTCATGAACATCAGCTCTGGAATTATGATACTTCGGTTTTCAGAGACCATCGATGCAGACTCTGTGATGCTCAACACCTTGAGACTGCAAAGCACTGCTGATGGAAGTGGTGCAGACTTTAGAACACTAACCCTCAGTGGTGGACAGATTCTCAGTGGCAGCAGCAGCCAACTTGAGATCCAGTTGCTCCAGAGTGATCTCAACACAATCAAACTCAACAGTGCCAACAACTTACTCTGCACTAGGAGAACAGACTGCTACATCCGATTCCCACCTGGTTTCGCTACCGATGCCTTTAACAATCCACTTCCTGCTGTAGGTAATACAATCATGCCCAATTCACAGCACTACCCAATGATCTTTGGTGATGATACAACTGGGCCACTGGTAGAATCTTTCAATCTTGATCTTGAGACTAGATTTATTGAGCTCTCATTCAATGAAATATTCCAAATCTCATCGTTTACTCCAACTGCGATCACTATCCAGAATGCTGCAGTAGCCAGCTCAACATACACCCTGACTGGTGGGACAATAACATCATCAAATGACACTGGAGTGACAGTTCAGCTAGAAAGAATTGATGCCCTGAGAATAAAAGGAGACCCACTTCTTGCTACCAGCCAAGCCAGCACTTACCTTGTGAACACAATAGGACTTGTTGTGGATGTATTTGACAACCAAGCTGTCGCAAGAATTGATGGAACAAATGCTCTTCTTGTCAATGGCTTTGTGGATGATGTAACTGCTCCAGCATTTGTGAGTTTCTCTGAGTTCAGCAGAGAGTCAGGGCAGCTAAGGGTTAGATTCTCAGAACCTATTGATGTCACTTCAGTCAACTATTCTCTGATAACACTGCAGTCTACATCTGGAGGGGGTGTTGCTCTGCAGCTCACTCCTGGTTCTTCACAGCTAGACACATCTGATCCAACACTGCTGGTGATCACCCTGTCATTTACTGACCAGTTTACTATCAAGCGAATGAACATCCTGGCAGTGAATAGGGATTCCACTTACCTGGCATTCGAACAGGAAGCATTCTCAGACACTGCAGGCATCCCAGTTCCTGGGATCTCAGCAACCAGTGCAGTTCAAGCTGCCAACTTTATCCCAGACTTCCAAGCTCCAAGGCTTGCAGGGTTTCAAATCAATATGGAACTTGGTCAACTGTCTCTCACATATGATGACATCATCCGACCAACTGTGTACAACCCACTTGGCATAACTCTTCAGAATGCAGCACAGCTACCAACACAACAGTATCAGCTAACAGGTGGTGTCAGTCTTACAACGGATTCTCTTGGCTTTGTGATTGATACCACCATCATAGCTCAGGATCTACTTCAGCTGAAACACCGAATTGGGCTGGCCACAAGCATCGACGATACCTTTGTTGCTGCTACACCTTTGGTTACACTTGGAGCTAACAACAACTCTATTCTGCCATCAATATCACCTGCAGTCCAGGCAACTAGTTTCATCCGAGACCAAACTCCACCAAACATCACAGCATTTAGTCTCAATCTAACTACAGAAATCCTAACAGTTCTAGCCAACGAACCTCTAGATCCGTCTTCATTTAATCCGTCTGGTGTGTCTCTGCAGAACTCACCCAATGACACCGGTCTTAACATCATGAGTGTGACCTTGACTGGAGGAGTGGCTCTGCAATCTGCCAGTTCAATTTTCCAGCTTGACATCCAACTCTCCAACTTTGATCTGAACTTGGTGAAGCAAATGACAGAGCTAGCCACTTCCATCACAAATGTCTACCTCTCTCTCACCAGTGCATCATTTGCAGACTTTGGTGGGAATGGAGTGAACCCGATTTCTGGAATGCAGGCCCTAGATGCTACCATCTTTGGGAACGACCTCACTCCTCCTACTGTCAGTCAATTTTCACTAGACTTAAACCGAGGCCAGACTGTACTTTCTTTCAGTGAAGTGATCAATGTGAACTTGATCGATTCATCCAGTATATCACTCCAGACTGCACAGACAGTGTACACCCTATCAGACGTCTTTGTTTTCTCAGAGCTAACACTTGTGCCACCAACTGATCTTCTGAACAACCTATCTAGCATTATCACATTTAACCTAATTCAAAATGACCTCAATGCAATAAAGCTCCACCCCCTTTTGGGATCAAGTGGTACAACATTTGCTACATATGACAGTGCAATCACTATTGACAGCAACAATCATCCTCTTGTTGGATCTCCAAATGGTAGTGCTCTAGAAGTGAATATAGTTCCAGATGTTTCTTCTCCGATCATAGAACACCTCACCATCGACCTAGATGCAGGAAGGTTTGTGTTCACATTTGATGAACCAGTACTTCTCTCAAGTGTAGACACGAGTGCCATTGCTCTAGTAGGACCTTTGTACTACTTCAGTGACATTAGTGCTTCACAGCCACACCCCAGAACAATTGAGATCAACATCTCAAGCACTGAACTGCTGAACCTTCTCGAGTTTGTCTATGGTAGGAGGTTTGACCTGCTCTACTATACTCCTGATTTTGTCTCCGACATCTTCTCCAATCAGATTGCAGCAATTAGTGTATCACAAGCAGCCCAAGCCGATGATTTCATTCCTGATACTACTCCACCATTGCTGGTTGCCTTCAATCTAGACATGAATGAAGGTCTCCTTTCACTCAACTTCTCAGAGGCTATCAGACCCGAAACTTTCCGACCTGAAGGAATTACTATTCAGGATGCTGTAATGAGCACTAACAGGTTCACTCTAACCACTAGCTCCACCTTCAATGCAACCAGCTCACAGTCAATACTTGTGCAGTTAAGTTTACAAGATCTTAACGGAGTGAAGGCAACTGAGAATACAGCCACATCCTCCACCAACACCTACATTACAATATCAAACATAACAGTTGCTGATCCTTTTTTCACTCCTGTTGCAGTCATACCGGATGGTAGTGGGCTACAAGTGACTGAGTTTGTAGAAGATTCTGTTAGACCTGAACTCATATCGTTTACATTTGGAGCTGTCAATGGACGAGTATCAATTTCCCTGACATTCACAGAAGTTGTTGATACCAGTTCAGTGCAGGTTGGTGAATTACTATTGAGTGTACGTCCTGGTTCAGCACTTGGAAGTGATGAATCTTACAGGCTTTTGTCCTCCACTGTGTCTCCACCTGATGGCACTGTTATCAACATTCCTCTGTCTGATGATGGCCCAACCTCAGATCTCAATTTTATTCTAGACACGCTACCACCACTGGGTCAAACTATGAACACAACTTACATATCTTTCCCAAGCACAGCAGCCTCAGATCCACAAGGTAACCAAGTTGTTGCTATTGACATGACCATGGCGGTACAGGCATCCCAAGAACCAGGCGATCTCATACCTCCACAATTGCTATCCTTCAGCTTGAGCTTGGATACAGAGACCCTGATTCTGGAGTTCTCGGAACCAATACAACCAGACTCATTCAATTTCTCAAGACTTACCCTCCAGGCGACAAGCATGGGAGGAGATAGCTACACCTTAACTGGTGGTACCCCTGCTTCCATAAGCAACAACACCTTTCTGATCATGCTTACCAGCAATGACGTGAACAACCTAAAGGCTATCACTGCTCTAGCTACCTCCACTGCTGACACCTTCATTTCCCTTAGGAGAGGCCTTGCCAGTGATACTGGTGGACTTCATGTTCTTCCAGTAATACTTCAAGTTTCAAACTTCACTAGAGATACGCAGAGCCCACAGTTGATTGGGTTTGAGCTCAGCCTCTCGGGCTCTGATCCTCTGATACTGACATTCTCTGAGACTGTCATCTCTTCTACGGTCATGATCAATCGGTTCACACTACTAGGTGCCCCTAGCCGAACAGCTCCTTCTTTCACATTCCAGTCTGCAACTACACTTTCCACCAATGGACCAGTGATAGAGCTCCTCTTAACTCTTGCTGATAGGGCTGCTTTACAACAGTTGCCTGGTATAGCTACAACCATAAACAATACTTACATCATTGTAGGAACTGGAGCTGTAATGGATACTGATGGCAACAGTGTGGTTGCAATCCCTGAAGAAGAAGCCATCCAGGCTTCAAGGTTCACCCCTGACATTCGTCCTCCCCAGATAGCTCAGTTTGACATCAATATGAACCAAGGGATCCTTGTGCTACGTGCTGATGAACCAGTAGATGAAGCATCTTTCAATGTTTCTGCATTTACTCTGCAGAACAGCGAGCTCAATCCAATTGCATCCTACTCCCTCTCCACCAGTGGTTTAAACAGACTCTCAGATTTCTCTGTCCTGACGGTTGGTATCAGTCAAAGCGACCTCAATGCACTCAAAGCTAATGGAATTTGTACCACTCGCTCCATGTGTTTCCTAACTTATGCAGATGGTGCAATTGCTGATCAATTTGGCGAGAAAGCAGTGAACATTACCACAGGTCTATCCCCCACCCAGTTTACTGCTGATACAACAAGCCCATCGCTTGTTGCTTTCACTGAATTTAACAGAGCACGAGGAACCTTCAGCCTGACCTTCTCTGAGCCCATCCTCACCTCCAGTTTTAACCCAAGTGGAGTGACACTTCAATCTCTTACTTCTGGGAGCACAGACATCAGCACCTTCACAATCACAAGTGGCAGCATCAGTGCTGAAAATGCAGCAGCAGTCAGCATTGAACTTTCAGATGAAGACATGGCAGCAATCAGACTCAATCCATTCCTTTGCACATCCCGGGGAAGCTGTTATATCACCTTGGCCAGCAGCAGCTTCACTGACACTGCAAGAAACCCTCTTGTTGCGGAAACTGTCGGACAGCTGGCTACACGGTTTGTCTTTGATGATGTTCCCCCAATGCTCACCAACTTCAGTCTAAGTATTGAAGAAGCAACTCTTACACTCACTTTCTCTGAGCCTGTTTCTGCAGAAAGCCTTAGAGTGTCAGGAATAGGCATTCAAGGTGCTGCTAATACAACCACAAGTTATAGTTTGACAAACAGTTTCACTTCAAGTCCAGATGGGGTTGTTGTTGTAATTAACATTTCTGCTTACGACCTCAATCAGCTCAAAGCCTCCAACTTTGCAAGCAACCTCACTGACACCTACATCACCATTGACAGCACTGTAACAAGAGACTTGGCGCTGGTACCGAACCGAGTGATGAGCGTGGATTCGTCTAATGCTATTGGTGCTCAGGAATTTGTATCAGATACCACTCCACCTGTGGTTGAGTCCTTCACCCTGGACCTGAACGACAACACATTCCAGCTTGTGTTAAGTGAGCCCATTGACACAGCTAGTGTAGACTTTGCTCTCATCAGCTTTGGTACCTCAGATTTCTCACGGTCAGTAACTCTGACTGATGCTAATGTTACAAGTGTTGAAGTAAGCGAGATGGTCACAATCACTGTAGCTCTTTCTCCACAAGACATCATTGCTTTAAAATCCAATAACTTTCTTGCAACTGAAACTGAAAACACATATATCAGAATTATGCCAGGTGCATTTGAAGATGTTGCTGGTAATTCTCTTGCCACACAAGCATCTATGCAAGCAATCTCTGTTACTATGGATACCACAAATCCAGCCCTCATTTCATTCAATCTTGACCTCAGTAATGACAGGCTGCATCTGACATTCAATGATGTAATAAATCCATCTACATTTGACCCCACTGGCATCACCATCCAAAGTAGCCAAAGTAGGGTTGGAAATGATTACTACACTCTCACTTCAGCTAGTATGACATCCAGTTCATTTGGTTATGAGGTTATAGTAGACCTCCACACAGATGCCCAGGTTATCAGAGAAAACACCAACTTTGGTACACGTCGAATGAACACTTACATTACCCTACTTGCAAGCACAATTGACACACCAGATGGTGAAGATAATGCTCCAATTACAGATGGCAAAGCTCTGCAGGCAGCTGCAGTCATCTTCGACAGTGACCCTCCAGAGTTGCAAGGCTTCAATCTTGATATGAACCAAGGAGTAATGATCATAACATTCTCTGATTTCATTGACCTCAGTTCTTTGAACCTTACCCAACTTGTGCTTCAGAATGCTCCACTAGCAACACCAGGCCTGATGTATAGGCTTACAGGAGGCGTTACAAACCTAGCTACTACTGTACTTACTATCACTTTCACATCAACCGATCTAAATGGAATCAAGGCAATCAGAGGCCTTGCAACTTCCATTGGTAACAGCTATCTTATAGCCTCAGCTTCCTTAGTGACAGATCTTTCTGGCAATCCCCTTGTTCCATTACTAGATGGAGCAGCTCTACAAGTTTCTGGGTTCGTTCCAGACACAACCAGGCCTAGTTTGACCAACTTCACTCTTGATAGAGACAGTGGCATCCTTGCCCTACAGTTCTCAGAGGTCGTTAATGTGCCTAACCTAGATGCATCTCAGATTAGGATTCAGAGCAGAGCTAATATCAACACAGGGCTCACTGATTCTGTTTTACTTGGTGGAAGTGAGTTTGTAAGCAATGAAATCTCTGACAGAGTAAACCTCCGCCTACCAATTCGCATTCTAACAATGTTCTCCAACACTTTTGGCGAGCTACGAACCAACACTTTCCTGTCAACAAGTGTCCAGGTCGTAACTGACCTCAACAACAATCCAGTTAACCATATCAGTACCACTGCTGCCTTAATGGCCAGTGAAGTGATTCCAGACTTGTCCCCACCTGAACTTGAGGCCTTTGACTTGAACCTAGGAACATCAGTCCTCACTCTGGTGTGGTCTAAACCAGTACAAGTGTCTTCTTTCATGGTGACTGGAATAACAATACAGAGAAGTGCAGATTCAGCTATGGTCAGTGTTGCACTGACATCTGATAGCACCACTGAGAGCTTGGATGGAGCTGTGATAGAGATCAATCTTGCTTTCCGAGATAGCACTAATCTGAAACAACAACCTACAATAGCTACAGCCAGGGACAATACTTTTGTTAGTGTTTCTGCTGGAGTAGTTAGGGGTGCCCTTCAGAATAGGCCCTCAGTTGCCATCTTATCCAACTCAGCCTTGCAGGTAAGAAATTTCACTGCAGACCTCCAGCCACCAATGATCATTTCATTCATTTTGGACTTACAGAATGCAACACTTGAACTAACATTTGATGAAGTTGTAAGACATTTCGATCCCAATGCAATTCAGATACAAAACCATCCATCCAGTCCAACTACAAGCTATGCTTTCCAGGACAGTACACTTGCATCTTTGATGGATAACGTTGCTATTATTGACCTTGGCCAACTTGATGAAGATGGTTTGAAGATGACCTCATCTCTGGCCAGAGAGACCTTTGTTGCTCTGCTGAATGGTTCTGCTACAGATGAGTTTGGCAATTCTGTAACACAAACTCTAGTTTCTGAAGTAGTTGGAACTGTATTACCTGACACCACTCCACCAGAACTACTCAGCTACACCATTGACTTAAGTACTGAAGTCCTGGCTCTGAATTTCTCAGAGATCATTGATACCCGCTCCATCTATCTCCCAGGATTGACAGTACAGAGTGAAGCATCGCTTTTCCCAATAACTTCATACACTCTTACTGAATCCAGCACCATTCTGCCTCCACGAGGAAGAACTGTAGAGATCCATCTCATTGGAGTTGATGCAAGTGGTATCAAGGCTGACCCTGGCCTAGCCATTACAGTAACAAACACCTTCCTTGCAATGAACAGTACCTTTGCAACTGACTATGCTGGAAACGCAATTACAGCCATACTGCCCGAGTCCGCACTCCAAGCTAGTGATGTGACCAGCGACATTAGCAGACCTCGATTGCTGCAGTTTGGTGTAGATCTATCATCATCTTTACTATCACTGACGTTTTCTGAAGCCATCAACATTAGTACTTTCAATCCAAGTGAGATCACACTTCACTCTTCATCAAATGGCTCTGGACTGGCCCTTTATCTCTCAGCGGGCTCATTTCCTTTCGACAATGCAGCCATTATCAATGTTTCCTTCGCGGCAGCAGACATAGTCTACTTGAAAGAGCAGGCTCAAATTGGTAATTTTGGCTCCTCAGTGTCAAACACCCATCTTAGCCTCACCAGTTCAACTGCTGAAGATACTTCTGGAAATCTAGTAATGGCTATCCCTGTGGATATGCCATATCCAGCTACATATGTGAATCCTGATACTCGAGGTCCAGTTGTATTAGCATTCACTCTTGATATGGACAATGGCAATTTTACACTGCACTTTGATGAAGTAGTAAACATTTCAACTTTCAACAGTCTCGTCATCACTCTCAGAGGAAGTAACTCTGAACCGGGCCCCTCCTATACCATCACTAGCGTCGGACCTCCAACCCTTTTCAACAGTGGTACCAATGTGATGATCCAACTCACAAACAATGACCTCAATGGTATTAAGGGCCAGCAAATCTGTAACACAACAGATGATTGCTACCTCACTCACAGAGTAGGTCTCATTTCAGATGAGCTTGGAAATGTTGCAGATGCAAGAGAAACACAAAATGCTCTTCAAGCAAGCACAGTTGGCACTGATTTCAACATCCCCACATATCTCCAGTATGTTGAGTTTGACCTAGATGCTGGCACTCTGAGTCTCAGGTTCTCAGAAACGATGTACGGAGCTTCTGTACATTTCCAGTCACTCTTTCTGCGAGCCAGTCTAAATCCTGGTGTCACATCTCAGTACTCTCTCACTGGTGGACAAGTCATTAATAGCACTACTCCAACAATAGTCCTACAGCTCACGTCTTTTGATTTGAGCAACATCAAACAAGATTCCACTCTCTGTACGAACCAACTTAACTGCATACCACAATTTGATGCTAATTTCATCACCGATTTTGCTGGAAACCCTGCACCAGCTTTCATCCTTACAAGTTCAGAGTTCAGCCCTAGAACGCTTGCCTCTGCATTCATTCCAGACACAACTGGACCCATGGTATCAAGATTTGAAGTTGATCTAGAACTTGGCAGTTTGGTGCTAACATTTGATGAGCCAGTGGGTGCCGTCCTACCACTCCGATATACTCTGCAAGATGCATTTAACTCGACAGTCCGCTATCAGTTGCAAACTCGTGAGACCATTTTTCCGAATTCAGATGTGGTCACAATCATGTTAGAGGACATTGATGTCAACCAACTCAAAGGAACTGCAGGTCTTGCTAAGAATGTTAGCAACACTTTCCTCACCTACATTTTAGGTGCAGCTCGAGACTCTACAGCACTTAACAGTGCACCACCAAGAACTGATGGTGTCAACCCACTTCAAGCAGCATCTGTAGTTGAAGATCGTACCTCACCACAAGTGATCAGCTTCAATCGATTGGATTTCAATCAGCTATTTATTGAGGTCCAGTTCTCTGAGCCAGTTGACCCTGTTAGCTTCCAACCTAACCTGGTGACATTGCACTCAGCCATGACTGGTGGAATATCTTACACCCTTACTGGAGGTACCCCATCTCTGAGTCCAAGTGATAACCTTCTGACCACTCTTAGGATTGCACTTGATGCTGCAGATGTTCTGGGGTTGCAAAACAACAGCCTGATTGCGACAACCTTTGCCAATACTTACATTTCTTTCCAGACTGAAGCAGTTAGTGACTTTAGTGCAAATGGAGTGTCTGCATCAGCCAGACTTCGAGCTGCAAGTGTCATCAGTGACATTCTCCCAGCCAGTCTGATGGGCTTTACTCTTGACATGAACTCCAATATTCTGACATTGTCATTCAATGATGTGCTTGAGGCTTCCACTTTCAATCCAACGGCAATAACCCTCCGTGGAGACTCGGCTGGCAGTGACTCTGACAGTGTTTATTCCATCACAGGTGGCACAACAACTAGTGGAGATGGGTTCACCATTGTACTTCCACTCATAGCCAGAGATGTTGAGCAACTTCGCTTGAGATCAGGCCTTGCAACCAGTATGGACAACACTTTTATTTCCATCTCTAACAGCATTGCTGAAGACTTCCTAGGTCTTGGTGTGATCCCAATTGACATTCCAGCCCTTCAAGTATCTGAGTTCATCCGTGATATGACACCACCCACTCTGAACAACTTTACTCTGAGCATTGAAAATGCCACTTTGGAACTTTACTTCTCTGAAATCATGGAACCAGACACTTACACACCTAGATACTTCACTCTTCAGTCTTCATCCAATGCTTCTACCCTCCCACTCAACACATACACCCTGACTGGAGGAGTCTCCTTTCGAACTATGCCAAACACAGTAATTGTAGTCAACTTGACTGAAGCAGATGTAAATGGAATCAAAATGCAAGTGCTTTTAGGCACTGATGAATCTGATACCTTCCTCTCTGTACAAGATGGAGCAATACAGGACACTGGGGGAAACTCGGTGGTTCCTATACCTTCAGATGACGCATTACAAGCACTGCTGCTCAGGCCAGATCTTGTTCCACCTGACCTTGAAGCCATCACTCTTGACTTGGACTCTGGGGCATTACTACTGGAATTCTCAGAAGCTATTAACGCTACTGGTTTTGAAACCAGAGTGACTATCCACAGTGGATCAACCATTGTCTCAAGCTCTGTGGTTGTGATGCCAACAAACCCAGTCATAATTACAGCAACAGGCTCATCTATAGTTGAAATCCAGCTCTCAGATTCTGATCTCCGAACTCTAAAGCTTGACGCTAACATTGGAACTTCACCATCTGATACTTATATAACACTAGACCTTAGTGATGTTACAGACTTTGCTGGGTTCCCACTAACTATCACCATTCCTGAAGTGATCACAACCAGACCAGCTGATCAAGTTGTCACTGACACATCTGGGCCGAGAATCATTGACTCCACTCTAGATCTTAACTCAGGTCTTCTTTCATTCACCTTTGATGAATATGCCACCACGGCTACTGTTAATACAACCACCATTTCAGTTACCAATGCAGACACCGGTGTAGTTCTAATACAGCTTGATGATCAGACAGTACTCAACTCTACAATGGATGGAAGGAGCATCAATGTCATCATCCCACAAGAAGATCTCAACATAATCAACTCTGCAGGATCTGAAAACATCGGTCTCTCCATTTCTGCAGGATTCATTGAAGATATTCTGACTAACAGCTTTGATTCTGCAGTTGTGATTCCAACACTGATTGAAGATCAAACACCACCCAGCTTGACACAATGGAGCATTGATATGAACAGTGGATTCTTACAGCTGACTTTCTCAGAAGCTATCCAGACCGACAATTTTACTGCGAATCTCCTAACATTACAGGATGCTCCAACTGCAACTAGATTCTTTCAACTTACATCTGGTAACTTTTCATCCACTAACAATGTCTTATCTATCCAGCTATCACAAGCTGATCTTAACAGTGTAAAGGAGTTAGGCAGTGTGGGACTTAGTATGTCTACAAGCTACCTCACCCTTGCAGCTGGAGCAATTGCTGACTTGAGAGGCAACATCATCTCTGGAATTCCTGATGGTGAAGCTGTGGGTGTGCAAACCATCATACAAGACAGTGTTCCACCAGAGTTGAACAGTTTTGGGTTCGAGTTCACCAACAATGGTTCTGCTCCTGTTGCACTTACCCTGTACTTCTCAGAACCAGTGGATGCCTCTTCCATTGACCTCTCTGGGCTAGTGCTCCAGAACTCAAGTGATGGGAGTGGCAGTTCATACACACTCACCACAAGCACTGTGCCTGCAATCTTTAGCAGCAGAGTACCAATAGTCCTCAGCAACAATGACCTAGCTGGAATCACCACCATTCCTGGTCTTGGAGTTAGTGCGAGTGAAACATTCTTGACAGTCTCTTCATCAGCTGTAAGAGATGTCTCTGGAGTTCTTATAGTAGCCACACCTACAGCCATTTCAGTAACTCCACCACTCATTGACTTGGATCCTCCAAGACTACTTTCTTTCACATTCTCCCTGGGCAATGGCAACTTGACGTTTGTGTTCTCACAAGATGTTACTGCCAGTACATTTGATGGCACCCAGCTCACAATTCAAAATAGCCAATCATCACCTTCAGGTTTCTACACCTTTGTTGGAGGTAGCGCCATCAATGTAGACACCAACATTGTTTACCTCCCTGCAAATCTGGAAGACCTCTTTGGTATTAGGGCAGTCCCTGGCCTTGCTACATCTATAACCACAACATTTATCTCCTTAGGAGAGGGCCTTGTTCGGGATCTTTCTGATCACCCAAGCTTTGCAATCCCACGTACCAATGCACTGCAAGCATCAGAATATATACCTGAGACTGATGAACCACCAAGGCTTGAGAGCTTCAGTGTTGACCTCACTCCAGGACAAACAATAGTCCTCACATTCTCAGAACCTGTAATTGCAACCTCACTACAACTTGATCAATTTATACTTCAGAATGACCAATCGAGTCCAACTCGATTCTTCAACTTCTCCAGTGCGGCTCCAATAACACAGAACTCTGCCATCATTCACATTGACTTGAGTTTTGCCACACGTGATCTGATCATAGAGGCAACAGACACTGCCACCTCACCTGCTGACACTTTCCTCGCTGTGGAAGAAGGTGCAGCTCAGGACAGAAATGGCAACCGACTTGTAGGTATCCCAACTACAAGTGCCCTACAGGCTACTAGTGTCATCAGTGGTATCCGTCCACCATCAGTGTCGACCTTTAGCCTAGATCTTAATGCTGGACTGCTGACTATTGACTTTGACAAATCAGTTCTAGCTGATTCATTCAACCTTTCTGCATTCTCAATTCAGGATGTAGCAACTGCTGCAAGCATGAGTTACACCCTCATCTCCAGCTTTGTTAGTCCAGTGGGAGTGATTCCTTCTATCACTGTCTCTCTTACCCTGGAAGATCTGAACAACATCAAGAGATTAAATCTCTGTGATGGCCCAGAAGATTGTTATTTGAGTTATACAGAAAATGCCTTCCAGGATGTGTTCAACACAGCATCTCTAAATGAGTCTGTGCAGGTCACCAACTATATCCGAGATGCAGAGCCACCACTACTTTTGGACTTCATATCATTTGATTTGGGAGCTGCAGAACTTGTGCTTTCATTCAATGAGCCCATCAACGCATCTGCTTTCAATCCCTCTGCTGTACAGCTTCTCTCCCTTTTCTCACTTGCTGATTCACTGAGTACATACACACTGACTGGTGGTGCTGCAAGAGCTATGGATAACAGTATCACTATTCAGCTCACTCCAGAGGATATCACAGCTATTCAAGTAGACCCTCAGCTCTGCACGTGGCGTGGCAACTGCTATGTTGCTCTAAGTCAGGGAGCAGTGGAAGACCCAGCTGGAAACAGGAATACTGAAGAAAGAGAAAACCCATCTTTGATTGTTGACAACTTTGTCCGTGATACACTGGAACCGCGCCTGCTTGATTTCACCTTAGACCTCAATGCTGCAGCTACCCTCACTCTTTCCTTCTCTGAAGCTGTGAACCCAGCCACCTTCGATCCAACCGGTGTTACGATCCTGGATGCACCTGGCGGATCAGAGTCATACACTCTCACAGACAGCACAACTGGAAGTGCACCTGGCACTAGCATCACCATTTCTCTTTCACCCACCGACGCAAGTGCACTCAAGAATGCATCTTTCGCTACATCAGCTACAAACACATTTATATCTATCACTAACAACACCATCCATGATTTGGCTTTTGTACCCAATCCTGTGGTGCCCATTAATGAGACTGATCCACTTGGAGGCAGCTATGTTGCAGATCGTACGAGCCCAGAGCTTACAAGTTTCAGTCTAGACCTGAATACAGACTACCTGACTCTAGTATTCAATGAGCCAATTGACATCAACACCATAGACGTTTCACAGTTCACAATTTCTGGCTCAATGGTGATGAACGCACCATCTGTGAGTCTGTCATCAGGTAGAGTTGTATCAAGTATTGTGGACACCACACACACTGTTGTGATTGCTCTGGATGCTGCAGATCTTGTTGCCCTTAAGACCATGCAGGGTGTGGGTACCACTGAGTCAAATACCTACATCAGTGTAACAGCTGGGGCTGTGACAGATGCAGCTGGAGTTCCCATTAACACCATTGGCAGTACACCAGTTACAACTTTCACTGCAGATACAACCAAACCCAGACTTATCAGTTTCACTTTGGATATGGTTGAAGGTTTACTATATCTGACCTTTGATGATGTTGTTATCGCAAACACTTTCAATCCCATGGGAATAGTGCTGCAGTCCAATATCAGCAGGTCAGATGGTGCCTACTATCGACTCACTGATGCCAGCTACACAACAAGCTCAGATGGCTATGAACTGCTTGTCAACCTCACAAACACAGACCTAAATGGCATCAAAGTGGCAGGCAGAATTGGAAGCAGCATTGCAGAGACTTACATTACAATTCAGGGTGACACCATTGATGATCCATTTGGTGAAGACAATATTCCTATCACTGATGGTAAGGCCCTCCTTGCCACAAACGTGATCTTTGATGTTACCAGTCCCCAACTTTCTAGCTTCACACTTGATGCCAATTCTGGACTACTAACACTGACCTTTGATGATGTGATTGACACAGGATCCTTTAATGTGACTGGAATCACCATCCAGACTCGAACAAACATCTCAGAAGGAGAGAGCTACACACTTTTTGACAGCCCATTCAGGAGAATTGGCAATGGAGATGTAATTCTCATCAGCCTGTCTCCGACTGATCTGAACACAGTAAAATCACTGCTGACAAGTGGATCCACTGTGAATGACAGCTTCCTTAGCATTACATCTGGAGCTGCTACAGACAGTGTTGGAAATGATTTAATAGCAATACCATCAGACAATGCTCAACAAGCTTCTGCATTCAATCCTGACAATATCCAACCAAGGCTAATAGCATTTGTCCTAGATCTCAACCAAGCTACTTTGGTTCTCACATTCTCAGAGACTGTTGATTTCACAGCCATCAATCCAACAGGCATCACCCTACAGAACACAGCTAGTGGTACTAATGTTAGCACCACTCTCTCATCTGGGATCTTAGCTACAGTGCAGAACTCAGACATCATTCGTATAGGTATCCTGGATACTGATTTCACCTACATCACCAGCCTTGGAAACCTTGGTACTTCAGTCGACAACACGTACATTTCAGTCACTACTACTACCTTCAGAGATACTAGTGGAAACAGACTGGTTACAATACCCACCTCGGCTGCTCTGAGAGCCTCAGCTGTCACTATGGACAGCACCCCACCCATGCTTCGCTCCTTTGACTTTAGTCTTGATACTGAGACTCTCATTCTTACCTTCTCTGAGGCAGTTGATCCAACCACCATTGACCCAACTCAACTCACGATACAACAGAATCAGAATGCTTCAGAAGGTGGCCTTATTCTACAGCTCACTGGAGGCTCTGCAAACTTTGTGACGCCACAAGTGGTGGAACTTCGCTTGGCTCTTGAAGATGTGAGGTTCATAAAAGCTTCTAGTACACTTGCCGATGATGCCATTAGCACATTTGTTTCAGCAAACTTCAGCTTTATCACTGACTACAGTGGTAACTTTGTTGTTGAAGTTTCCCCAGAGCTGGCTGTGCCTGCAACCATTTACACAAACGATCGCTCATCTCCAACTCTGTTTGCATTCGAAATTGATCTTACCAATGCAACACTAAACATTGAATTTGATGAACCAATTGATCCCATGTCATTCAACATTTCCCTGGTTACCATCCAGAATGCTCCAGAATTCTCCAACACTACAGCCTCATCACCACTACTATCCAGCACTGTATCAATCTTGGACAACTTCACCGTCCAAATTTCCCTAAGTAGTGATGACCTCAATGTCCTAAAAGCCACACCAGGCTTTGGATTACAGAATACCACTTTTGTCCGCGTGGCTTCTGGCACTGTAGTGGATATCTATGGCAATCCTCTTGCTCCACCACAGGTGTTAAGGGTGACCACCATTAACCCTGATACCATTGCACCAGAGTTAACTTCATTCTCTATCGACTACAATGCAAGTGAACTGCTCCTCACATTTACAGAGACGGTAGATCCAACCACTGTGAACATTTCAGCAATTACACTTCACAACAATGCCAGTCGTTTTCTGAGTGACCAAGTCATCACCCTCACAGACTCCATTGCCATCTCAGGGGTAAGCCCCATTTTGGTGATACAGCTTGGTCCCACTGATGCAGTGGCACTTCAAGCAATGGCCAACTTGGCCACAGATGAGAACAATACCTTCATTGCCCTGGAGGAAGCCACTGTTCTAGATATCTATAGCAACCCAAACACTCCAGTTCTTATGCCACTGATGGCCAGTTCTGTACTGGATGACATGTCAAGACCCATCCTGACAGCATTTGACCTGGACTTTGACAGTAATAGTCTCATTCTGTACTTCACTGAGACTGTTGATGCTAGCACATTTGACCCAACTGCCATCACAATTCAAAACCATATCTCCAATTCAACAGTGTCTCTGCCGCTAAGCGGAGGAAGCTTTTCCACTGCAAATGTAATCACACTCTACCTTCAACTTAGCAATGAAGATCTTGAAATTCTTCAAACTAGCACTGAAATTGCTACATCTCCCAGTACAACATTCCTTGCTCTAGAGACAGGCAGTGTGCGTGATCTTGCCGGCTTTAATGCTACTCCAATCTTTACAACTTCTGCTCTAAGAGCCACGAGGGTCATTGCTGATGTTACACCACCTGTGATTACCTCATTTGAGTACAATCTCTTCAACAACTCAATCACCATTTTCTTCAATGAACCAGTGAACGCGAGTACTTTAGAGCGCTCTGCGATCACCCTCCAAAACACAGTTATCAACGCTTCAGCCAGCTACACTCTGACTGGAGGAGAAATAACTCAAGAATCTCCAAACAGTGTCACTATCACTCAGAACTTTGTAGACCAAGTCAGACTGAATGTACTCACAGAACTGTGCACTGATTCAAGCAATTGCTTGATCTCTGGAAATGCAAGCTTGATTGAAGATAATGCTGGAAATAGCTATATGGACGATAGCATTCTTCAAGTTCGGACATTTATAGTGGACACAGTCAGGCCAGAATTCATCAGGTTTGAGTACCTAGATTTGAACAACGGTATCCTTCGACTTAACTTCTCAGAAACAGTAGACCAAGATTCAGTGCAGTTTAACCAGCTTACACTGCAAAACAGTTTCTCTAGCTCACCACCCACAGCATTGTATTCTCTCACGGGTGGTTCAATTGCCTCCATCATGGGAACAGTTGTTGACATCCAACTAAGCATTGATGATTTAAATGCCATCAAGCTTGATACCACACTGTGTACAACTCAACTGGCATGCTGGATTCGCCTAACTGACAACTTTGTACAAGATCTCGTTGGCAACCCAGTTCTTGCAGTAACAGATGATGTTGGTCTAGACCTACGCTACTCAGCTCAGAGAATAATTATTGACAGCTCTCCACCACAAATCGTTGGATTTGATGTCAACTTCAATACCTTTAGTGTGGTGCTAGAGTTCTCTGAGGCTGTTGTTCCAAGTACCTTTGATCCTAGAGCTCTTACATTCGTTGCAGACATCAATGGTTCATTCCCCTACACACTTCAAATTGGAGATGCCTTTGAAGCAGCCACAACCCCGTCGTCATTCTTGAGACTGACCGTTCTAAATTCCACCATCAACAGAATCAAGGAGGTCTGTCTTGACTTCACCTCTGACTATGAATCCTGTACTGGTATAAATGCCTCATCTACTTACATCACTGTTGCAGCTGGATTGGTAGAGGATTTGGCTAATCGCCGTCTGGAAGCCACTACTGAACCAATCCCTGTCAGAGACTTCACTAGAGATGAGACTCCCCCTCGAGTTGAAGAGTTCCAACTGATTGACTTGAACACTTACACGATTACTGTCAGGTTTTCAGAACCAGTGCAGCTTCCTGTGAACCTTAGTTTCTTCACCCTGCAGTCCACAGCTACTGGTGGAGCAAATATCACCCTCCTCCCTGGACGCTCATCCTACGTGACTACAGATCACACCTTAGTGCAGTTCCAACTAGATCCCGAGGATATCAGAACCATCAAGCTTGGGTCAGGGCCAGGGACAGGGATGGGGGACACCTATTTGTCTGTTCTTGAAGGTGCAGCCTTGGATCTTTCCGGACTGAGTTCAGCTGAAATTGGGAGCTCTAATGCCCTGCAGGTTGTGAGGTTTCAAGGAGATAATGTTGCTCCTTCTCTGTTGAGTTTCACACTGGACCTCAACAGAGGGGAACTAAACATGACATTTGATGATGTTGTAAATGTGAACACACTAAATGCAGCGAGAATTACATTACTCAGCAACCTCACAAATACTGCAGATGAATCAACATACACACTCACTGGAGGTACTTCCTCAAGTGAAAGTGGTTATGAGATCACTGTTATGCTACTCGCCACTGATCTGAATGCAATCAAGGCTAGATCAAGACTTGCAGTGAATGGAACTGTCACGTATATCCAGATTTCTCCTGAAACCATTGATGACGTGGCTAACATACCAGTGATGCCAATAGAAGGAAGTGACGCAATACTAGCAGATGTGGTCATCCCGGATGTAACACAACCAGAACTCATTGACTTCAGCATAGATCTCAATGCTGGAGAACTGATCCTTCTGTTCTCAGAGGTCATCTCAGTCCCCACACTTAATATCACACAGATCACTCTACAGAGTCAGTCCAGTACCAATGGTACCAATGCCACTACATTCACACTGACTGGAGGCAACCTAGTGCCAAGTGTCACCGCTGTAGAGCTGACTGTTCAACTCACTTTGGAAGACCTGAATGAGATCAAGCGACTCGATGATCTGGCTACCTGCATCTCAATGAACAACAGTTACATCTCAGTAGAAGATGGCTTTGTTGCAGACACCAACGGCAATCTAGCTGTGGGTATCACTCCAACCGATGCACTGCAAGCATCAGTGTTTAGACAAGACATGACTCCACCGACAGTCACTGGGTTTGATCTCGACATGAACAATGGTACCCTAACACTGTACTTCTCAGAGACTGTAAATTCCACATCACTTATTGTCTCTGCATTCGGACTGCAGAGTGTAGCCTTAGTTGATACCTCAGACCTGACCAGCTTCTACCAACTTACACAAGGTGAGGTCATGACTAGGACTTCTGACTTGGAAGGTGATAATGTCTTGGTTGTACAACTCAGTAACCAGGACCTGAATGCTCTCAAGCAAAGGCTTACTGTGGCTATAGCTCCAACAAATACCTACCTCACTGTGATACAAGGAGGAGTGGAGGACACTTGCGGAAACGCACTAGCTAGTATCAGTAATGGTGCAGCTATCCGTGTAACAAACTACACTTATGATACAACCCCACCAACTCTAGATGCCTTCAGCATAGATTTGACTAACAACACCATCAGCCTAACTTTCTCAGAAACTGTGCTGAGTGGAATACTGAATGTGAATGCCATTGTTCTTCAGAACAGTACTTCTGGAGGCACTAGCTACACTCTCCAGTCCAGTACAACGAATTCTGAAAATAGTCCTGTCATTGTTGTCTCTCTGAGCACTCAGGACACACATGCCATCAAGTCCTTGACAGACCTAGCAATGGATGACAACACTACATACATATCAATCGCAAGCTCTGTTATTCGTGACACAGCAAACAATCCACCCATTCCAGTCCAGCCATCCCTTGCTCTTCAAGTGGAAACATTTACTCCTGACACAATACCTCCGGTACTGGTCTGCTACAGCCTCAACTTCAACTCAGACCAACTCATTCTAACCTTCAATGAACCAGTTGAACCTACCAGCCTTGACATCAGGCAGGTCACTATTCTGCAATCCGCTGGTTCTATGAACTTTGTCCAACTTACAGCTGCCATCACAGAAAGCACTCCTGGTCTCATTTTGGACATCGAACTGAGTTCCTCCGACCTCAATGCCTTGAAGGAGAATCTGGTTCTCGCAAACTCTGCTGATACAACCTACCTCAGCATTACTTCTGGTGCCATCAATGACACAGCTGGGATACCTGTTGAACCCATAGTCCCATCACAGGCTCTGCAGGTGTGCAGTTATACAGCTGATATGACACCGCCTCGACTTCAGTCATTTGATGTCGTAATGATCAATGGCCGTCTGCCTCTAATCATTACTCTCTACTTCAGTGAGTCCATCAACATTGAGACTCTTGATATCTTAGGCATCACCCTTCAGAGTGCTGAGACCCTAGGACCAGATGTACAGAGATACACACTTACCGATGGTAGCTATGAGTTCCAGAACACTTCAACTGTGGCCATTAATACAACAGAGTTTGACTTCTCAGGAATTAGACTGGTTTCACCACTGATTGAATCAGTCAACACATCCTACATTACAATACCTGATGGGTCTTTTGTGGATATTGCAGGAAACATTGGTATTGGCATCCCCACTACCAATGCCTTGCAGGCCTCCTTAGTGGATATAGATCTCACTGCTCCAGATCTTCTTTCCTTCAACCTTGATCTCAACTTTGGGACCTTGATTATGACCTTCAGTCAGCCACTGTCTGCTGAAGCTGTGATATTTGATAGAATCACACTCCAAGATGCTTTCAGTGCAAGTACTGCTAACTATACCCTTACCTCAGGCAACAGCACTCTGCTTGGTATGAGGGAGGTAGAAATCCAGTTTAGCGAGTTTGACCTCAACCAAATCAAGGCAGACAACATACTGGCCATCAACAGGGACACCACATGGATTTCAGCCCTCAGTGGATTCATCAAAGGTTCCACAGGGACACCTTCCTCCATTGTACCTGACAATCGAGCCGTTCAGGTCACACAATACACTCCAGACTTCTCACGACCGGAACTCATATGTTATAGTGTGTACATCAATACTGGAATGATTGTCTTCACCTTCTCTGAATCCGTGAGGCTCTCTACATTTGAACCAGAGCAACTGACCTTCCAGAATGAGCCATCTGCACCAACTACAACATACACACTTACTGGTGGTACATCTACTAAACCATTCGAAGAGATCATCATTTTACAACTTTCTGTTTATGACCTGAATGCGATTAAGGCCTCACCGTCCCTCCTGATGACATCTATAAATGATACCTACCTCTCTGCCACTGCCCAACTCATTGAAGACACAACTGGCAATGCAATGGTGCCCATCAGGAGCACTGATGGATTACAAGCCTGCTCATTTGCCCAGGATGCAGACAGGCCTTACCTCACAGCCTTCACGCTTGACCTCAATGCAAACACAATCACTCTCAGGTTTAACGAAACAGTGAATGCATCCACTCTGATCCCATCTGCTATTACCCTTCTGGATAGCCCATTCAATCCCACAGTAAACTATTCTCTTACAGCTGAGAGCTACACCACAAGCACACTCACACCTGTAGTCACTGTTCAGTTATCAAGAGACGATGTGACTGCCCTCAAACTGCTACCACTATGCACAAACGCAACAGGATCAGACTGCTTCCTCATTTACTCTTCTGAACTTGTAGTTGACCTTTTGGGCATGTCAGTAGTTGAGCGAAATGAGTCTGATGCAGTGCAGGCTGAATCTATCATAGCAGACACTACTGGTCCCATACTAACTGCATTCAATATTGATCTTGACAACGGGACTATAGTCCTCTCATTCTCAGAACCTGTGATTGTTAATGCCTCAAGTGTTAACTTCACCAGACTCATCTTCCAGAACTACCTCACTCCACCATATGTTTCACACCAGCTAACTGGTGGCACAGTAAATTCCCAGGAGGATTCTGCTGATGTTTCGATTACGCTCTCAAATGCAGATCTGAATGCCCTTAAGGTTCTCGGAATCTGTTCAGAGCCACAGAGATGCTTCCTTGAAGTTCAGACTGGTGCTTTTGAAGATCTAGCACTTCAACCTGTGCAGCCTTCACTTGGAGCAGTTTCTAGGTATGTCAGGGACTATAGCGGACCTACACTGGTGAAATTTGCATTGGACCTTGGCGCAAACAGAATCTACCTTGTGTTCAGTGAGCCAATCGATATCAGTCCCGGTATTGAAAGACTGAATTCAGCCTTTGATAGACTCATAGTGGGTGATAACATCTTTGCTGTACTGCAGAGCAATGCAACTAGGGAAGGTGATGAATGTCTAACTGGTCCAGGGAGTGACTGTTATGAACTTAATGACACAGCTGTTCGCAGCCTTCACTATGCTGATGACCCATGTGGGAACGTTGAACCTTTAACATCTGTTCGCCAACAGACTGTTTTCTTGCAGTTCACAGATCTCAGCTATATCACAAGCCTAGGTTTTGGCAGAGAAATTGGTGACACATATCTTTGTCTTGAAGGGATGAATGGAGTGGTGGTCAGAGGCCCATTCCGTGACCACTTCAATAATGGTAACAACGAGAGGTCTTGTATCAGTGCAGTACAAGCATGTACCGTCATCCCTGATAGCAGAGCACCATCACTCCTGGGCTTTAGCCTCTTTGAAGACAATGCAGATTATCGAAGGACTTCTTCTGTGCATGCTACAACTATAGTGCTAACATTCTCAGAACCAGTGGCATATGATTCATTTGATCTCAGTGAGTTCAACTTCTATTCTGACACATCTGCAACCGGTCCCAACCTGACACTGAGTGGTGGGATTGTTGAGACTCAAGTGGGCCTCTCTGGATCAAGAGAGGTGACCGTTCTCTTGAATAATCCAGACACTGCTTTCCTCAAGCTGAACGACTTCATTGCTACCAGTATTGAAAACACCTACCTCATGATTGGTGCAGGTGCTCTCAATGACACTTCTGGCAATCCTATCAACACATCACCCATCATCCAAGCCTCTGAGGTGCTCTCAGATGATACTGCACCTCAACTAGTAAATTTCACCATTGACCTCAACACAGCACAACTGAACCTGACATTTGACGATGTGATTGATATTAACACGTTTGATGTCAGAGGAGTTACCTTACAGGATGCGCCTACAGCTACAGCTGCCTACACCCTCCGGACTGCTCAAAATATCACAACATATGACTCCTACACAGTGGTGATCAGGATGAACTCTCTAGAGCTGATTGATCTCAAGACACTTCCAGGAGTGGGTTCCAATGTGAACGATACCTACATCACTCTAACTGCCATCACCATTGATGATCATCGAGGAACAGATGTGATAGCCATCACAGATACCAAAGCCCTGCAGGCTCTGGATGTAGTTGAAGACACAACCCCTCCCGAGCTCCTCAGTTTTGATCTTGACCTAGACAGCAGTATGCTCTTCCTGACATTCTCTGATTCCATCAATTTGAACACATTTAACAGCAGTGGACTCACTCTTCAGAACCAGGAGAGTGTCATGGAGGTGACAGATTATTACGATCTCACAGGCGGTTCCGTTCGAAGGTCACCACTTGATGCCAGTGTACTTGAAGTGAGCATCACTGAAGAAGACCTGAATGAAATCAAGAAGAACACGCTCCTTGCCACTTCAGAATTTACAACATACCTCTCTGCTGTGACAGAAACTGCCGAAGATGCTGCCTCAAACCCACTTGTTCCAATACCCAAGAGTGCAGGCATAATGGTGAATTCTCTGACAAATGACACCACTGGACCTCTACTGAGAATGTTCACACTAAACCTTGACAATGGCATTTTGATGCTATCTTTCTCTGAAACTATCCGTCTCTCCTCCTACAACCCTGATGGCATCACCATACTGGATATGGCCAACATATCTTTTGCTACTGCCAATCACACTCTGACTGGAGGAATAGTTATGGGTACAAATGCACCAGAGGTCTTCATTCAACTTTCTCCGTTTGACTTGAACACTCTAAAGTCTTACTCCACACTGGCTACCAGCAGAACCAACACTTTTCTTGCTCTAGATTCCTCCTCTTTTGTTGATATGAGCTTCAACCCAGCAATGCCTGTCCCACCATCCAACTCCCTCCAGGTTTCACGTGTTGATCCAGACATTACCCCGCCTGTGCTGTTTGACTACAGCCTTGACCTCAACACAGGCACAATCACGTTCAACTTCTCAGAGTATATTGACCCAGCCACTTTCACCCCAACAGAAGCACGGCTACAAGACACCATGGATGGTACCATGATAGCTGTTACGCTCACCGGAGGGGAACCTTCCAGCAACCTTGACACCTTCACAGTCAGACTTGGCCCTGAGGACCTCTATCAAATACAAAACGAGACAACCCTGGCAATAACTGAATTCAGCACGTTTTTATCTGCTGGGGCCAGTTTTGTACGGGATGCATCTCAAAATGCAATGGCACCTATCTCTGCACTGATGGTAGAAACGCTGACTCCAGATGTTGAGGGACCGTACTTGGTCACCTTCCTGCTTGATCTCAACACAAATATCCTTGAGCTGACTTTCAATGAAGTTGTCAATGTCTCCTCGTTAACCATAAACCAGATAATCCTGCAAGATACTGCTTTAGCAGAAGATGGAAACACCTCACTGGCTTTGGGCACATCCGAGACGAGGACACCAAACCATTACATCCAACTAATACGACTGAGTGATGCAGACAAGGAGAGGATTGATGTTGACATCCTGCTAGCTACAGATTCCAACAGCACCTTTGTTAGCATCACAGAAGGTGGAGTGTTTGACATGAGTAGAAATGCAATCGTGACTTTCAATGCCTCTGTGCAAGTTGGTAGATACATCTCAGACACAACTGGTCCAATTCTCAATGAATTCTCCCTAGACTTGAACACTGGTGTCTTTGAGCTTTACTTCTCTGAAGCTGTCGACCCGGCAAGCCTTGTACTGAGGGAACTCAATATCACCTCAACAGCAACTGGTAGGCCAATGGAACCCACCATTCACAACTTGGCATTCACCCCCCAACCAACCGGAATACCAAGAACTTTAATAAACATCACTCTTCATAACACTGATCTAAATGACCTGAAATATGACATTGCCTTAACATCAAATGAGACTGAGGTTTCGTATCCAAGGGGAGCTTTTGAGGATGTCTATGGCAATCCTACACCTGGAGGTAGTGTTTCCCATCCACCACTACCAGACACCACACCTCCTACACTCCAGAGCTTTGACCTTGACATGAATGCAAACACTCTTACACTCAGCTTCTCAGAGACTGTCAACATCAGTTCGTTTGATCTCTCAGCTATCACCATCCAAAATGGCGCCCTTAGCTCTGTGCAGCTTTCCACCCCAGCTGCACTAGAAGTAATCGGTTTTTCAGTAGTTGTTATTTCTCTCAGCTCAACTGATACGGATAGGATTAAGGCTTTGCAAGACCTTGCAGTGGACAACACCACAACCTTCCTTTCAGCTACAGACGAGCTCCTGTATGACACTGCTAAAATACCAAATCAGAACGTGCCAGTGTCTGGCTTTCAAGTCTCGGCATACACCCCTGACACAACACCTGTCCAGTTCTTACGGTTTGACCTCAACCTAAGTTCCAATGTGCTCACCCTCTACTTTGATGAGCCAGTGGAGATTTCCAGCTTCAACATAACAGAATTTACTCTTTTTGACATCACCAATACTAGTCTCACATTCTCAGTCACAAGCGCAGTCCTACCCACTGAGAACACTAAACAAGTTGAAATCAGGCTCTATCAGGAAGATGTCAATGTTCTGAATACCCTACCAATCTGCACACAGCCATCTGACTGTTATCTAAATCTCACTGATTCCCTGGCAATTGATACTGTTGGCAATCCCCTCAACTTTGCAGTTCCAGTTCCAGCTCCTGTGGATGACTTCTATCCTGATAGGATACCACCTCAACTAGACCACTTTGAGCTTCTTGACCTGGATGAGGGGCTTATTACACTGGTGTTTTCAGAGAGTGTCATAGCCAGTACCGTGATGCCAATTTCTCTCAACTTAACTGACTGGTACCAAGACAATCTTAGAATGTATACCCTGGTGCTTGGTGGTGGAAGAGTAGTATCCTCTGATGGTCCAAATGTCACAATCCAGCTCACCACAGATGACTTGAATGCTATCAAATTTCAGCAACAGGTACTGTGCTCTGCTGAACAGGCATGCTGGATTCGTTTCAACTCCATGTTTGTGGAGGATGCCTTTGGAAATCCAGTTTTGCAAGTTGTTGACACCCAGTTTAATGAGCAGGAGCGAGTGAGGACACTCATACGTGACACTACACCTCCCATCCTCCTGAGCTTCAGCCTGAATATGAACACCACAATCCTTTCACTCACATTCAATGAAGTTGTTGATCCAAGTCCTACGACCTTTGACCCATCTGCTTTAAGCATACAGGACAACTTTACCAGCACTAGTGTTGTATCAATAACAGGTGGTACTCGTCTGACAACCTCACTTTCTTTGGAGGTTCTTCTCAACCTCAGTGAAGCTGATGTTGTCAACTTGCAGCGAGATCTCAGTGTGGCTTCATCTCAAAACACAACATGGCTTGTGTACACAAACCAGCTCATCACTGATGCCTATGGCAATACCATTCAGCCTACTTTCGATGGTATCAATGCTACTATGGCTGACAATTTCACTGCAGACTTCATAAGACCAAATGTGATCCAGTTTGCACAACTCTCCCTTCAGCAAAACAACTTCATAGTAGTATTCTCTGAGCCCATCCTACCAAACTCTTACAGCCCATCCGGGTTTATCTTACGTTCCGAACCACAGGGAGGCTTTGAGCTCATTCTAACTGGAGGTAGTCCCTCTGCTGGGGTTGACAGTAGCACCTTAGTTGTGAACTTTGCTGGTAACGATCTGACTGACATCAAGCGAACATTTGGCCTAGCTGACAATGCAAGTACATCCTACATTGAGGTTGCAGATGGATCAATCACAGACACCACTGGCAACTTGGTGATTGGAACAACCAATGCCACTGGCTTCCCAGAAGCCATACCTGTTGGCCAATACTTCCCTGACTTGATCCAGCCCTCACTGGTTTGCTTCTCCCTTGATATGGATAATGGAGTGATGATACTGACCTTTGATGATGTCATCAATCCAGCTACATTTGTTGCCCAGGAGATCACACTGCTTGAGACTGACAGCTTCACAACCTCCCTACCAGCAAACCAGCTGCAGTTCACTCGTGGTACCTCCCCAAGTCCAAATGGTTTCATTGTCAACTTCACCATCATTGACAATGACCTGAATCGGATCAAAATGAGAGATCAGCTAGCTACCAGCATCAATGACACATTTGTTAGAATCACTGCCCTTGTTGTCATGGATACCGGTGGTCTTGCAGCCATGTTTGGCCATATCCAGGCATGTGAGTATGTTGACGACATTACACCACCATTCCTTGTTAGTTGGACCTATAGTGAGGAGCGCGGAGCTCTGTCTCTTCTCTTCTCTGAGGCTGTAAACATCTCATCTCTCAACCCACGTGGGATTACCCTGCTGAACACAAACTCTGCTTCAACTTCCACCCAGAGGTTTACCCTCACTGGAGGAATGGCTTTTCCCAATACCACTGAAGTTATGTTTGAACTCTTTCTAACATTTGAAGACCTGAGTGCTATCCAGGAGCTAACCAATCTGGCAACCTCATCCAATGACAGCTTTATAGCTCTCAGTGCTGACTCTATCTATGACATGGCTAGCAACCAAGTGATTGAAATCCCACTCACTAATTCCCAACAGGCTATCGATCATGACCCTGATATGAGGCCTCCAAGGCTTGAGTTCTTCACATTTGATCTCAACGAAGGCTTGCTTGTGTTAACATTCTCAGAGTCTGTCAACATTACTTCTCTGAATGCCTCACAGTTTACCCTAGCCAATGGCAACAACATATTCCTACCCACATATGCTGAGTATACTCTAACTGGAGGTGTAGCCTCTGTGAATGATACTGACCTTGGCACAAACATTGGAATTGCTGACCACGATGTTGTCGTGAGGTTTATACTCACAACAGAGGACCTGAATGCCATCAAAAGTGAGACTTCGCTAGCCACAGGCAGAACCACAACACGGTTGTTCTTCTCTGAAGGTGCTGTCTATGATGCTGCAGGCAATGCAATTGAAGCAGTGGATGCAAGTGAGTCATTTGTTGCAAGGGTCTTTACTCCAGATACAACCGAGCCCGAACTTGAAAGAGCCTCAGTCGATCTCAATGACGGCATCATCTCACTAACGTTCAGTGAAACCGTGGACGCTGACTCAGTCAATTTCACTGGAATCACTGTCATCAACCACAGAATTAACACCACTGTCATGTACCAGCTGACAGATGGTAATGTCATCACTAATGATGGAACTGTTATCACCTTTGTTATGGACAGAAATGACATAAACACTCTAAAGGCTCTTGAAAATGTTTTCACTCGAAGCAGCAACACCTACATCATTCTAGACTCATTTGCAATCTCTGACAACAGTGGGAATGCAGTACTGCAAATACAGCCATTAGTCGCCATCCAAGCACGTCCTGTAATTCCTGACACAACTTTGCCTGAGCTAGAATTTTCAGAACTTGATATGAACAGTGGCAATCTGACACTCTCCTTCTCTGAGTCAGTGCGGGTCTTCACACTGAACACGTCTGTACTAACTCTCCACAGTGGACAGCCTGGTAGCTCCAACTACACACTGACTCGTAGTACTCAGTCACAGTCACCAGATGGACCAATTGTGGTACTTGAAATATCCAGAGAAGATCTAAATGCTATCAAACGCATCCCAGGTCTTGCTATGAGCCCATCAACATCTTACATCTCATTCACCAGTGATCTGATTATGGACACCAGCCTCAACAACATTGTCCCAATTGCACCAGAGAACGCTACTAGAGTAGACAGCTATATCAGTGATGTGACCCAACCAGAAATAATGGCCTTTGACCTCGCGCTGACAGACGGAATAAGACGACCACTCCTACTAAGGATACAATTCACTGAGACCATTGATATCCTCACAGTGGATGTAACTGGCTTTACACTCCAGGCTAGCTCTGATGGCTCAGTAACATCTCGAACTCTAAATGGTGGCAACTTCTCACTGATTGCAGATGACACCCTTGAGATTGCAGTCCTGGACTCTGACTTTGAAGCAATCATAGCAATACCGGGATTCCTGAGAAGTAACACAGCATCATTCCTCTCTGCTTTAAGCACGACAGTGATGGATACGAGTGGAAACCCTCTAGTGTCTATACCTCTCACATTAGGAATTATGGTGCGATCGTATGATGTAGACCTGATTGCCCCCTCCTTGACATCATTCAGTCTGAACATGGACACAGGAGTCCTGAGCCTAACATGGTCTGAGAACGTACTGGTGGACACACTTGTTGTTGACTCCATAGTGATTCAGAGTGATACCACTCGCATCAGTAGTTATCATCGTATCACCAATGCCACTGTAACCTATGGTAGCAACAGGAGCATCACTGATCTCGCTATCTCAGTATCTGATCTAAACAGAATAAGATCCGACTTCTCCTTAGCCACCTCTATCAACAATACTTTCATCACAATAAGGCTGGATGCCATCTTTGATTTTGCCTCCAATCCATCCTCAGAGGTTGCTGATGGTTCTGCTCTTCCAGTTACGGACTATATCCCTGATCGAACCAGACCTGTACTGGAATCGTTTGACTTTATGCTCACAACAGGAGTACTGACTCTCTACTTTTCAGAGTCTGTGAACCCAGGGTCTCTTGATCCAACAGCAATCACCTTACAGAACAGGAACAGACAGGCCTCAGAAAGCTATGACCTCACTGGGGGTGTTACAGTCTCCCCTCCTGGTACTGTCATTGAGTTGACTCTCACAAACGATGATCTGAATCGTGTAAAGCAGTTCACAAATCTCTACACTACTGTAGATAATGCCTACCTGGCTGTTGCCTCATATGCAATCACTGACACTGCTGGTAATCCACTGATCACAGTCCCACCATCTGCAGCTCTCCAGGTTGATAGCTTCTCCAATGATACTCGCACCCCAATGCTCACTGCATTCACCTTGAACTTGAACTCAAGAGAACTTTCTCTTGAGTTCTCTGAAACCGTGAACACCTCGACCTTGAACATTACTGGACTAACCCTCTATGACAGCAACACATCCCCAGTACTGGTCTACAATTTAAGAAGCAGCTATACAACTTCTTCTGATGGTCCCATTGTGACAGTAACACTATCTGATGAAGATTTTAATGAAATAACAAGGCTTGAACTATGCACATCAATGTTTGCATGCTACCTGACTGCTGATGGCGGTACAATTGAGGACATGTCTGGCCTACCACTGGATGAAGTCCTACTAACTACAGCCCTTTCAGTTGATACTCACATTGGAGATGCAAGTTCACCACAAGCAGTTGAGTTCATTGTATTCAATCTAAGAGAAGGAACTCTGAACATTTCATTCTCAGAAACCATCAATGCCATGAGCCTCAATGTAACTGCCCTAACTCTACAATCCCTCTATGAGGAGCCTCTTCAGAGCTACACCCTCATGGGAGGAAGTACCACCAGCCCTGATGGAACAGAGATACACATCAGTCTCACTCCTGAGGACCTGGTAGCTGTCAAAGAGAGGCGATACCTCTGTGTCACCCAGAGCTCCTGCTACATAACTTTCACCTCAGACCTCATCACTGACAAAGCTGGCAACTTCATTGTACCACAGGTGTCTGGAATAGCTCCAGGTCTTATTGCAATGGAGTTCATTGAAGATGATTTGCCACCTGAATTACTATCAGTTGTCTTCAATGCTGAACAAGGTACAATTATATTTTCATTCAATGAACCTATTGATGTGGATACTTTTGAACCAGCTGGTGTGCATATCCAGGATTCAGCAAATGCTTCAGCTTCCGGTTACACACTTACTGGTGGGTCTGCTGGATCAGTTTCTACTGATAATGTCAATTTCACTCTCAGTATCTTTGACTTCAATGCAATTCGTTCATTGTCCTATGCCAAGAGTGAGAATGATACCTACATCAGCATTGACTCATTTGCAATCAGAGATGTAGCCCGTGTGCCCAACTTTATTGTGCCCATCTTGATGGAAAATGCACTTCAAGCATCAGAATACATCCTTGATATGTCACCCCCAACTATTTCTGCATTCACACTAGACCTCAATAGAGACCTCCTATTGCTGACGTTTTCAGAATCAGTGTTAGTAACATCGCTTGATGTCAGTCTGCTCACTCTTGTTGGCAACGAGTCACAACCTGAGTCACGTGTACCACTCACGGCAGGTATAGTGTCCCCAGTACCTGAGACCACCAATCCAGGCTCCCTTGTGATTCAGATTAATCTCACACGACCCGACCTTGTAGCAATCAAGACAAACCCCATTCTAGCGAAATCTGCAGCAACAACATGTCTTACAGCAACATCAGGGTTTGCGAATGACACTGCTGGTCTGGCTATGCTTGCTGTTGGTCCACTCTGTGCAGACGAGATAGTGCCTGACACTACTGCAGCAATGTTAGTGTCCTACACACTGGATGTAAACATTGGAGAGCTAGTGCTGACATTCAGTGATGTAGTCAATGCTAGCACATTTGATGTGCGGGCAATCACCATCCAGGATGCAGAATACTCCTCTGGACTGAACCAATACACTCTGACCACTTCTAGCACTGCCTCTACAGATGATGGGTACTATGTGACAGTGACAATTGGAGCAGTAGACTTGTTTAGGTTAAAGTCTACACCAAGTCTAGCAACCAGTCTTGAAACAGCATACCTGACAATGAATGCCTTTGCTGTGGACGATTCCTACAGTGTTGATGTGATTGCTGTCACTAATGGCAAAGCACTGCAAGCCACCAACCTAACAGCTGATACTGACCCACCAGAATTCCTCGGATTTGACTTAGACATGGATGCTAGTACTATTACACTCTCCTTCTCTGAGGCGGTTGCTATGGAGACACTGCTGCTAGACCAGATCACACTCTACTCGGACACAAACACCACTGCAGCCCTGACCTCTTTCATGCTGATGGATGGCACTCTTGAGCAATCTGAAGATGGCACAACAATCACAATATTCCTTACTGTAGAGGACATGAATTCTATCAAAGCAGACACACTGCTCGCCTCTTCTGAGAATAATACTTACCTTGAGATGCCAGCCAGCTCGATCCAAGATGTTGTTGGAAACAATGTAACTGGTACCCTCCAAGCCACTGCTCTACCTGTCTCCACCTTCACAGAAGACACTAGCCCTCCAGCCCTGATGTCATTTGTGTTGGATGTTGATGCTGGATGGTTGAACCTGACCTTCAATGAAACCATCATGGTGGACTCAGTAACAGTGACTGCAATCACAATCCAGAACAAAAGGATGATGAATGAGTTCACTGCATCATACACCCTACGATCTAGCACTCCTATGGGTCCAGATGATCCTGTGATCCCCATTTTACTGTCTGCTGATGACCTCAATTCTCTCAAACTACAAAGGTATCTTGCTATTGATATCGAAACCACCTACATTTCTATACTGCCAGCACTTTCTGTGGACATGAATAACAACTCTGTGGTACAGATCTCAACAATGAACGCTCTCCTGACTTCTGTCTTCATTCCAGACACCACAAGACCACAGCTACTGTCATACACATTTGATCGCATCCCTGGGCAATTCAATCTGACCTTTGATGAAGTTATAAACACTGATGTGTTTAACTTCAATCAGATCACAATCCTCAATGATACGAATGCAACAGGTAGCCTATTATACACACTGCAGCAAACTGGTACAATTGAACCAGCTACAGTTGACTATCAGCCAACCTATGTTGTCCAACCAACTGAAAGTGATGTGAATAACATCAAACGCATCCTTGGCTTAGCAACAAACATCAACAATACCTTTTTACTTTTCACTAACATGACCACTCAAGATCATGCAGCAAACCCTATCGTAGAGATCAATTATCCAGCTCTTAAAGCCTCCATGGTAGTTGAAGACTTTGAGCCTCCAATGCTCCTTGGGTCCCTCTTTGATGCAAACACGGGTGTGCTTATGCTGACATTCGAAGAAGTGGTCCTTGCCTCTTCCCTAAATGTCACCCAGATTACATTTATCAACTCCCTCATGCCCACTACAAACTACACCTTAACGGATGGTACAGTGGACTTGCAGAATGACCTGGTGCTCACAGTCACACTGACTGACGATGATCTCAATGCTATCAAAGTAGATACTGGGCTTGCTTCAAATGAGAACAACACCTATCTTCATTTTGCAGATGACACTGTCTTTGATACCAGTGGGAATGGGATCTTTGAACTCCTGATAAGGTCAAGGTACGTCTTTGACACAACCAGATTCAGTCTGCTGTCCTGGAATATCTCCATTGATGCTGGAGAAATCTACCTGCTCTTCTCCGAAGCAGCAAACCACCTAACACTTGATCCAACCAGGATGCGAATCCAGAACAACGCTAGTTCTGAGTTTGAGACCGAGAGCTACTTCCTTACCTCCATGAGTTACACTGACACTCCTGATGGCATCATGCTTGTTGTGAATGTCAGCAGACGAGATTTGGACATCCTCAAAGACCTCATCCATCTTGCAACCATGGTTGAAAACACTTACCTCTCATTTTACAGAACCTTTGTTAGAGACTTGGCTGGAAATCTGATTTTCACTATTAGAGAAGACAGAGCTCAACAAGCAAGTTATGTTTTTCCAGATCAGACCAGGCCAGAGTTAGAAGCATTTAGTTTCGACCTAGAAGAGAGCACTCTGACCCTTGAGTTCTCTGAAACAGTTAACCCATCCACAATCAACATCACAGACATTGCACTACAGAATGCCCCCAGTGCTCCCACAAGAACATTCCAAATTACATCATCAAGCTTCTACAACAGAACTGACTACTCAGTAATTGTGATCCATTTGAGTCTGTCTGATTTGAATACTATCAAGGGATTCCACGATCTGGGCACTTCTGGTAATGATACTTTCATTACTATTGAGGCAACTGCAGCGGAGGACAGGAATCACAACCTAGCTGTACCCATCACTCCTGATAACGCTCTCCAGGTGTCCCAGTTTGATTTTGATATGATCCGACCAAGGTTAGTCTCCTTCCAGATCGATTTCACCTATGCTAATCTCACTCTCTCTTTCACTGAGACTGTGAACGTCAGCAGTCTTGACCTCACACAGATCACCTTCCTAGATAGGCCACCCCCAGCCACTAACATCACATACCGCCTAACAGGAGGTGTGCTACGAGACAGTACAATATCTAGGGATGTACTTGTGATTGATTTCATAAAAGTTGACAGGGATGAAATTACACGGCTACCACTCTGCACTAACTTCAGCGACTGCTATCTATCACACACATCACTCCTTGTCAATGACACAATGGAGAACATGGTTGTTCCAATCAGCAATGAAGATGCACTGATGCCACTTGACTATGTCCCTGACACATCTTCAACCTTCCTGGATAGGTTCCTAGAATTTGACCTGGACTCAGGCCTTATGACCATCATATTTGAAGAGACCATTGATGCCTCCACCATTGATGTGACATCTATTAGGCTTCAGAACTTCCTCGTGTCTCCCCGCTTTTCGGTGATGTTGTCTGGAGGTGAGGTGCTCACAAGCAGTGGCACAGTTGTGAGGATCCAGGTTACCAATGATGATCTTAACCTAATCAAGGCTGAGTTAGAGCTATGTACTGACACCACAAACTGTCACCTTAGGCTGCTTTCAACATTTGCCAATGATACCTTTGGCAATCCTATCCTTCCTGTGGAAGATTCAGCCGTTTTCGATCCAGATTCAATTCCTCAGACCCTTGTGCCAGATACATCTCCACCATCTCTTGTTTCTTGGAATATTGATCTCACAAATGAAACCATCACTTTGTTTTTCAATGAAACGGTGGAATACACAGTCTTTGAGTCACGATTCATCGCTCTGCAAAATGCAGCAGCTAATGCAACATCCACGCTGCAGCTTAACAATGACCTCATGCATACATCTCAACGTCTACCCTTCATCCAGTTTGAGATACTGGATTCAGTTAATCCTTTGGACTCGGATGTAGTTGCTCTCAAAGCTCTTGAAGAACTTGCAACTTCAAGCAACAACTCATTCATCTCAATCACTTCTGACATGGTCACAGACACCAGTGGGAATCCAATTGTTACAATCAGTGCTGAGGAGGCTCTTCAAGTGGATGTGTATGACAGAGACAGCATTGTACCAGTTCTTCTCTCCTTTGATGAACTTGACATGAACAGAGGTGTCCTCACACTGTCCTTCTCAGAGCCAGTGAATGCCAGCACTGTGCAGTTTGGCTTCTTCTCTCTACATAGCAACAACATCAGTGAAGGAACTTTCAATCTTACTGGTGGAAATGCATCATTTGTAACAACGACAAAAGAGGTGGTTGCAATCACCTTCAGTGACCAAGACCTCCGTCAAATCAAACTCCTTCAAGATCTTGCCGTAAACCGTGACTCTTCATTCCTCTCCTTTGCAGAAGGTGCAATTCTGGACATGGCTGGCAACCTTGTTGTGGAAGTACCTCCACTTGCTTCAGTACAGCCTGTTCGATTTGTAGCTGATACAACAAGCCCAATTGTTCTCAGGTTCGAGCTGGATATGAACACTGCAGAACTGATTCTCACATTTAATGATGTCATTGACGTCAGCACTCTAGCTCCTCAGTTCATCACCCTTCAGAGTGATAGTGGCGGATCGGACCCCGTAAACACTTACACCCTCATGCGTGGCTCCAGCAACAGCTCAGATGGGTACAGTATCATTATTGACATTGAAGAGAATGACCTCAACGAGATCAAGATGAGAGATGGGCTTGCTACAAACATGACAAACACCTTCATCTCTCTAAGAGCTGCATCCATTAAGGAAGTAGCTGGCTCCAACGTAGCCCCAGTTCTTGATGACAATGCCTTGCAGGTCTCAGCATTCAGACCAGACATCACAAGACCTGAATTGGAGCAGTTCTCTATTGATCTCACCATGGAGGTCCTTGTGCTAGTGTTCAGTGAAGCTGTGAATGTCACTTCTTTGGATCTGACCCAGATAACCCTTCAGAATCGCCAGAACATTGAGGATGCTGTTGAAAATTATACCCTGACTGGAGGCACACCTACCCCAGCTGTCACAGGTGTCACCATTACAATTGCACTGACTAAATTTGATCTGGACAACATCAAAGCCTTAACTATGCTTGCTACAACAGTGAATGATACATATCTTTACCTGACAGTCACCACTGTCTATGACATGAGCCGCAATCCCATTATTCCCATCAATAGCACTGATGCACAACAAGTTGCTTCTCTAAGTGCTGACATTATTCCTCCAGTGGTGGTACAGTATTGTCTGGATATGGATGGTTCTCCATACCTGGAACTCACTTTCTCTGAAACAGTCAATGTAAGCTCCCTCAATCCATCCTTGATAAGCCTACAGAATGCGCCAATGAACCCATCTTCCTTCTACTCATTTACCGGAGGAAACGTCACCAGCAGTGATGAAATTGTTGTCAGGATCCACCTGACAACCAGTGATTCCAATGCAGTCAAACGTATCAGAAATTTGGCAACATCTGCGTTTGATACATACCTGCGGTTTGAGAGAGGTATGATCTATGATAACAACGCTAGAAACCCCATTGCTGAAGTTAGCAGTGCAAATGCTATTCCTGTCAACAGTTTCTGCTACACCAACGACACCACTCCACCAGAACTCCTTGATTTTGACCTTGAACTCAGCAATGACACTCTAGTCCTCTATTTCTCAGAGACAGTGAGTGTCTTGGAGTTTAACTTCATGGGAATCACTCTCATCAGAGGTAGAAACAGGTTTGGCTCTCAACGACAACTAACTGGAGGCAATCTGAATGTTGGAGACAGCCATATTGTCTCATTTGTCCTCACATTTGAAGACGCTAACTTCATCAAGAATATAAGTGATTTGGCTTCATCCAGGGAAAACACGTTCATTGTTCTAGCCAACTTTACACTCGTTGATATGAACATGAATGCTATCGAGACTATCGATGCTGTTGATGCAGTACAAGTCAGAGTATTTGAACCAGATGCAAGAAGTCCAAGGCTTCTGATGTATGATTTTGATCTGAATGCTGGAGAACTGACTCTTTACTTCACAGAGACGGTTGATGTTGGCTCACTTGATGTGACACAGATAACACTGCGTGATGAAATCCAACCTCGACACACCCTGACAAACTCTTCATTTACATCTAGTCCCAATGGGCCAGTAGTTGTGGTATCTATCTCAGATGCTGATCTCAATCGAATCAAACAGATCACAACTTTGGCAACTAATGCAAACAATACTTTCATCACGTTTACATCTGACTTAATAAATGACACTGCTTCAAATCCAGTGATTCCACTGCAGACTCCCCAGATAGTGGCTACACACACTCCTGACACCACAAGACCTAAGCTGGAGTCATTCCGACTTGACATGGCCAACACTGTTCCTCCACTCCTGGTAGTATTAACATTCTCAGAAACTGTGAGAGCAAGTTCTGTTGATCCAACTGAAATCCAACTCAGGGTCTCGCCCAACGACACTTCACTAAATGGTTCATACACCTTCACTGGAGGTAATGTAAGTTTCGAGGACTCCACTGAAATTACCATCACTGTCACAAACTTTGATCTTGAAGCTATTAGGCTTCTTCCTCCGCTTGGCCACAGTGTTCATACTACGTACCTTGCTCTGTCTGAACTTGCTTTAGTTGATATGGCTAATCTTCGTGTTGAACCCACCACACTGCAAGTGAGCAGAAATGACGCAGACATTGTGCCACCATTCCTGGACAGATTTAGCTTTGATCAGAATTTAGGACTTGTAGTGCTCACTTTCTCAGAGAATGTTACCATTTCAACCCTCGTGATCCAAAGAATCACTCTCCAGAATGACATGTTTGATCCATTCGAGAACTTTACCCTGGGAAGAAATACCTCAGCTACTCAGCTATCTGGGAACAGGATTGAACTCACCCTCACTCCGGAGGAGCTGAATGAACTCAAGCAAATCACAAACCTGGCCACTTCTGCAGATGATACCTACATTTCCCTTGAGGCCAATGTCATCAATGACATTGCTGATAATGATGCTCTGCCAATTTCCAATGATGCAGCTTTGCGAGTGGCAGAATTTACTCCAGATACCATCAGGCCCCGGCTGCGAGCCTTTGACCTAAACTTGCGCACCAGAGAGCTTACCCTTTACTTTTCTGAGACAGTGAATGCCTCCTCTGTAAATCCAGCTGGCATCAACTTTGTGAATGAAATAAATGGCAACACCAGGTACAGGCTGACTGGAGGGGATGTCATTTCGTCTGATGGACCAGTGATCATTATGGTTATTACTATAGCTGACAAAAATGCAATCAAGGCAAGAGAAAACCTTGTGATTTCTAATGACACAACCTACATTGCAATCAGGGCCTCAACAGTTTTAGACAATGCTAGAAATCACGTTGTGCAAATCCCAGCTAGGACAGCACTGCAAGTGAGCCAGTTCACACCTGATGCAGAGAGGCCATCACTGCTCTCATTCGACCTTGACATGGATGAAGGCATTCTACTGCTGCACTTCAATGAAACAGTGAATGTCAGCACACTGTTTGTTGACCGGTTCACTCTTCAGGACAATACCACTCGGATCCTAATCAACCATACACTGACAACCAGCACTGTGCAGGAACAGAATACTGCCACAGTCCAGATTACAATCAGCAGGTTTGATCTGAATGAGATCAAGCGCAAACAGTTTTGCTATGCTCCTGACAACTGTTTCCTGGTGTTTGAAGACAATGCAGTTCAAGATATGGTGGATATACCAATTGATGGAGTTCCTGACGGTCAAGCTTTCAGGGTCGATGACTTTGTGAATGACACCACAAGACCACAGATAGCAGAATTCACTCGCATTAACCTTGCAAATGGGACAGTTACAATCTCTTTCTCAGAGACGGTCAATGCATCATCCTTTAACCTTGCAGCTGTTACACTGATGGACCTGTTTGAACCCCACCTTGCCAACGTTACTCTCACAGGTGGTGTCACGAATGATTCTGACAGTGATGTGATCCAATTCACTCTAGAGATGTCTGACTTACTGAGGATACAAGCTAGTAACTATCTCTGTACTCACAGAGGTAACTGCTACATAAGGTTCACTTCTGACTTTGTGTCTGACATGGTGGGCAATCCTATTGTACCAGTTATCGACCAACATCCTGGCTTCATTGTGAGGTTCTTTGGAGCAGACACTGTCCAACCAGCCCTCATCAGCTTTGCTCTGAACATCAATGATAGCCTCCTCATTCTCACATTCAATGAGCCTGTAAAGGCCTCTTCACTTGATGCAACTGGTATCACCATACAAGGTGAGGCCAACACAACCAATCCTGTCCTTTATCACAGACTTACTGGTGGAACCACAATGAGCCTAGATGACTCAGTCATTGTTGTACAGCTGCAGACATCAGACCTGAATGCACTAAAAGCCTCTGTGTTTGCAAAGGATCCCAACAACACCTACATTGCAATTGAAGCAAGAACCATCACTGACAATGCTTTTACTCCCAATGAGGTGATTCTAATCACAACAGATGCAGCTCTGAAGTTAACAGAAGATGCGTTCACCTCAGACAGCACCCCACCTATCCTCCAGCAATACACATTGGACATGGACAGTGATCTCCTCATTCTGACATTCAATGAACCCATCGATCACTCAAGTGTGGACTGTGTGCGCATCACCCTCTATAACACCAGCTCTACCAGTGAAGCCTCACTGACACTCAGTGGGTGCATTCTGACTGTAAACGAAGAAGTAGCTGGAATTATGGTTGTCACTCTTGAGCTTATAAATCCAGACATCACTGAACTGAAGGTCAACCGTAACTTTGCCACATCAGCTGACAATGTTTTCATCTCATTCCCAGCACCTGCGTTTGCTGATACAGCTGGTAATCTCATCACTCCTGTCAACTTTAGGCCTGTGACTACATTCATCCCAGACCAAACCCGGCCTTTGCTACTATCCTTCACCTATGACCAACTCTTGGGTCAAATCAACCTAACCTTCAGTGATGTGGTCGCATCAGCAACACTTGATCCAACAGCAATCACCCTCCAGCATGATTTATACAGGGCTGATGGACGCACATTCTCCCCCAGTATATCTAGCACCACCTTGAGTCCAAATGGTTACCTCATTGTGCTTGATCTGTCCCACTTTGATCTACTGAGGCTGAAATCTAATACGGGTGTAGGAAGAAGTGAGAATGATACTTATATCACAATAGCAGCCAGCCTGATTGATGATACTGCTGGAGTGGATGTTGTACCAATCACAGATGGGAAGGCAATACAAGTGGCGCAGTTTATACCTGACACTGTACCACCACTACTTCTAAACTATACCCTGAACATGAATCTTGGAGCCATCTTTCTAACTTTCTCTGACACGGTAAATCTCACGACTTTCAACCAATCAGGAATTGTGATTCAGGAGTCACTCAATGCAACTGCCAGTGCATCAGCCAATATCTTGAGACTAACAAACGGTGTTGCTTCCAGGTCTATTGATGGGCTCAGTGTGACACTAAACATCTCGGTAGATGATCTGAATGAGCTCAAACGCAACCTCAACCTTGCCACTGGACCTGACAACACTTTCTTGGTGATCGAAACAGGCACAATTCTGGATCTTGCTGGAAACGACCTTGTTGGTATTCCAGACCCCGATGCTTTACAACCTGCACTATTTGTTCCTGATACCACACCACCAGAGCTCCTGTCATTTGATCTAGATATGAACACTGGAAACATCACTCTGACGTTTAGTGAGACTGTGAACTCAGATAGTATTGAAGTGGGAGAGTTTACACTGCAGAATGCTGCTGCGAGTCCAACACTGTCCTACACCATTGGTAGTGACGCAAGCTCATCACCTCAGAACAGCACTGTAGTGGAAATCTATCTTACAAAACTGGACATTGATGCCATCAACAGGCTGAGAGAGCTGGCAACCAAGGGTTCAGATGTGTTCCTCTCTCTCACTGAATTTGCAATTGTTGACATGAATTCCAACCAGGTGGTCACAATCTCTAACAATTCAGCTCTCCAGGTGACTAACTTCACTGCTGATACAACACCACCAATCCTTCTGTCCTTTGACCTCAATATTGACTCTGCCACATTTACATTCAGCTTCTCTGAAGTGGTAGATTACGACAGTTTTGACCCAACTCAGCTCACTCTACTGTCAGTACAAAACAACTCTTTGCCAGAAATGGAAACGTACACACTACTTGGTGGTCAAGTAAGGCCCATTGACGATACTGTCCTATATCTTGATATAGACAGTGATGACCTGAATGAAATCAAGAGGCTTGCAAACTTGGCCATTTCTGGAAATACCACTTTTATTGCCTTCACTTCAATCCTGGTTGCAGACACATTCAACAATTCAGTTATCAATGTAGCACCAACAGCTCCTCTCCAGGTATCACAGTTCATCCCTGACTCCACCCCACCAATTGCTGTCTCCTTTACACTGGATGTCAACCAGGGGCTCCTCAATCTAACATTTGACGAAACCGTCAATGCATCTTCTTTCAGAATTGAGGCAGTCACTATCCAGAGCAGTGCTGTTTCACCTGTACAGATGCACTCACTGTGGTACAGTACTTCATCTCAGGAAGATAGTACTCGGATAGTAGTCTACTTACACCAACAAGACTTGGATGCCATCAAGCTACTGAATTTACTGGCCACCCATGAGAACAATACATACCTCAGACTGGCAGATGGCCTTGTTGATGATATGAATGCAAACAGATTCCTGGAGACCACAATCAATGGATCACATATCCCAGACACCACTCCACCTGAGTTACAGAGCTACATCTTTGACCTAAATGAAGGGGTGCTTGTGCTGAATTTCTCTGAAGCTGTGAATACGACTAGCCTGGATGCAATGGGTCTGGTACTCTACTCCTCAACTGACACTAACAATACCAACTCGAGCTACCGTCTCACTCAGGAGAGCATCACCTTTGATGGCAATGCTAAGAGTTTCAATGTGACAATCTCAGCGGATGACCTGAACGCCATCAAAGCTGACTTCAATCTAGCCACTGAACTCAACAACACCTTCCTGGTTATCAATCCTTACACCATCTTTGACATGGCAGGAAATGCTGTATCACATACTACCATTCCAGAAATGGCAGCTGAGTTTATCCCAGATGTGACTCCCCCACAGTTGGTGCGTGCCACATTCGACTTCAATGGAGGCTTACTAGGCCTTATATTTGATGAAACTATCAACGTGGACACGTTTGTTCCAATAGAAATCACTCTGCAAAATGACCACTCTATGCCACCATACTCCCTCAGACTGACTAGTGGGGACTTTACAATGGAGAACTCCACCCTAATAGTGTTGGTCTTATCAGATTATGACCTCAATCGCCTGAAAAACCTACCCAACTTCTTCACAAGTCCAATGCAGTCTTACATCTCCATCCTAAACACAACAGTGACAGATATGAGTGGAAACAATGTTGTTCCGATTTCACCGGATGCAGCGTTAATGCTCTCTAATGTAACAAATGACATCGTGAGTCCAGCTGTATTAGGATTTGATCTGGACCTAGATGCTGAGCTTTTAACCATGAGATTCTCTGAAACCATTGATCCAGCTACATTTGATGTTACACAGCTGTGGATTCAGAATGCAGAATTCAATTCTTCAGTGGAAGTTCAACTCACTGGGTCCTCACAGCAACCATCTTGGAACCTTACAGTTGTTGTGATTCAGCTGACATTCAGTGATCTGAATGAAATCAAACTCCGAGAAACACTGGCCACTGATGTGAATACAACGTACCTGAGGTTCATCGATACCACAGCTTCTGATACAACAGGAAACCGACTTTCCACTTTGAATGATACCCAGGGCATTCCAGTAACATTGTTCACTCCAGATACAACGCCACCAATGCTGGACTCCTTCACTCTGGACATGGACTCACCAGAACTGCTGCACTTGACATTCTCAGAGCCTGTGAGAGCAAGCAGTGTGGACTTTACCACCATAACCCTGCAGTCCGTTGACAATATCACCCTCAGTGGATCAGAATTCTATACTCTGACCAATGGCACTATCCAGAGTGATAATGGCTTGATGATTACCATCAGACTGGACTTCTTTGATGTTGTAAGCATCCAGTCGAGAAGGCAACTGGCAATCAATCAACAGAGCACCTTTGTCTCACTCAACAATGCTACCTTTGAAGATATGAACTTCAATCCCTCAGTCAACATCTCAAGTGAGGCCGCACTACCAGCAAGTGGCTACACAAGAGATGACACAGTCCCAGAGCTCCAGGCCTTCTCTGTCAATTTGGACAGTGGAGTCATAACATTGACTTTCACTGAAGCTATGGACTCTGAAAGTGTTGGAAATGGGCAGTACTCATTGCTGTCAATTCCGACTGTGGGTACCTCTCCACCTCCCAACAGCATCTATCGCCTTTTGGGTGGACTGAATGCAAGTGCAGACGACTGGTACATTATTGACATCACTTTGACATTTGAGCAACTTAACAACATCAAACTCAATGCTCCGTATGGATTCTATGTTGACAATACCACGTCTTACATTGCTACAGTCCCAGCCAACTTACCTACTGACACTGCTGGCAATCAATTAGTCATCATATCAGATTCAAGTATTGCCCTCTCTGTATCTGAATATATCCCGGATGTAACACAACCTGTGCTGTTGGATTTTAGATTCAATGCAGAAGGTATCAATGCAATTGTCAGTCTTGACTTCTCTGAGCCAGTTCTTCTGTCATCCTTGAACTTTACTCAAATTGAGTTCCAAAACTCTGCACACAACAGTACCTCAACTACCACTCTGCGTCTCTCTGGAGGTACTCTGGTTACAACCATGAATGGGCTGACATTGGAATTTATACTTGACAGCACTGATTTCAACATGCTCAAGAGTCTCACTGACATTGCAGACAATGTCAACGACACTTACATCTTCCTCAACTCAGGAGCCATCACTGACATGTATGGTAATGACATTTCTGAGGAAGATGGCCGCACTGTACAAGCTAGCCTGGTGCTATCTGATATTACCAATCCAGAGCTGGATGCATTCACACTTGACATCAACTCTGGAGTGCTGTCACTCACATTCAGTGAGACTGTGAACGTATCTACATTACAGACAGCTGAGATTACACTCCAGTCCTCAGCAAATGCTCCAGAATTCTCCTACACCTTGACAGGTGGTATTAGCTCTACCCTGAACCAGCCAGTAGTCACTGTGAATTTGACAATGGAAGACCTGAATGAAATCAAAATGATCCAAGGACTTGCAACCAGACGTGACAATACTTACATCGCCATTACTGCAGATGCCGTCTCTGACATGGTTGGTTTTAACCTGACAGCTATCACAGTTGACAGCGCCCTGAGGGCAAATAGACTTACTGCAGACATTACAAGCCCTGTGTTGCTCAACTTCTCACTCAATCTAACCTCTGAAGAACTTGTCATTGTATTTGATGAAACCATCTCGTATATGGACACAGTTCTCGTCAGGTTTACCTTACAGTCAGACCCCAATGGCACATTTGTCACTCTCTCTGACGCCTCCATCACATCTATGAACGATTCCACCGAAATCACCATCTTCCTTGACACAAATGACCTCAATAGAATCAAACTGGACACTTCTCTTGCTACATCACGCAGCAACACCCAGCTCCTTGTGGTACGTGGTGCTGTACAAGACATGGCTGGTAACCCTAACATGGAACAGACCTTGGACATGGGTCTCTTCTTCCCAGACCTTGTATCACCATCTCTGGAGAATTACCTGTTTGATCTGAACTCTGGTCTCATACTTCTCAATTTTGATGAAACTATCAATGCAAGTAGCTTGAATATAGCGGCCCTGACTTTCACGGACATGCCAAATGGCTCCGTCATTTTCACACTAAATGGTGTTTTCACCAACAGTTCAAATGGTCCAAGGCTTGAGTTATATATCACAGAGGAAGACCTGAATGCAATCAAGCAGAACACAAGCCTTCTCACCTCCATGTCTAATGCATTCCTTGCACTTGGTACCAACTTTATAGCTGACATGAATGGCAACCTACTGAGGGCAGTGGCCGGAGTGCAGGCAGCTGTGTTTCAGAATGACACAACCCGCCCATCACTGGTTAGCTTCGATCTTGACATGGACCTTGGCCACCTGAGACTTGTATTCACTGAAACCGTAGATGCATCCACCTTCGATCCAACTGGTGTCACACTGCAATCAACAATGACTTCAAGATCTGATGCTACCCGGTACACACTAACCAGCGGTTACCTCCTGAGCACAGTTGATGATACTGAAGTGACCCTAGTGATTGATGTTGATGACCTCAATGAAATCAAAGCCAGAGGCATTGCTCAAGATAATTTCACTACCTGGCTGGCACTTAATGAATCATCTGTTAGAGATATGAGCAATCTCCTAGTGCTTCCACTTGTGAATGGACTCAATGTTGCAAACGTTGATGTATACATCAGGGATATGACTGGCCCAATCCTTCTCAACTTTACCCTCAATCTCACAAGTGAGAGCATATTGCTCACATTTGATGAAACTGTTGACGTTTTCTCCATCAATGTAACTCAGTTTACTCTCCAAAACACATCTAGTGAGACCACGCTCTCTGAGTACACTCTAACCGAAGCTAGCACACCGATCCTTTTCTATGGACCAGTTATCACCATAAATCTTGATGACCAAGATTTGAATGAGATCAAAAGACACGTGTACCTTGGAACATCTACTCAGAACACTTTCCTCTCTTTCACTGAACTTGCAGTTGCAGACAGAGCAGGTAACCAGGTCACTCCACGCGCCCCCAACAACAGCCTACAGGCACATATTGTCTTTGAAGACCTCCGAAGACCCACACTTGATGATTTTGAATTTGATCTAAATCTTGGACGGATCATTCTGATATTCTCGGAAACAGTCCAAGCTGAAAGCATTGTGGTGGGTGACTTTACACTCCAGAGCTCTAGAGAGCTAGTTGCTGCAAATGGATCCGTGTACTACAACCTAACAGGAGGAGAGGTATTGTCGACAGACAGCCCAATCATTGTGATAATGTTATCCAACTTTGACCTCAACGAAATCAAACTGATACCCAGTTTAGCTTCAGGAGCAGACAATGTCTCAGAAAACACCTTCATTACACTTCGATCTACCGGAGTGAGGGATTCCAATGGTCGATTTGTGGTCGAAATCTCAGAAGCCAATGCCACGGAAGCCTCTAACTTCATATCGGACGTGACACCACCTGTTCTGAGAGGTTTCAGTCTTGACCTTGATAACGGCACCATTACGCTCAACTTTACTGAAGCTGTGAATGGATCAACTCTTGATCCTACTGGGCTCACCTTGCGCAGTGAAAACAGTACCAATGCAACAGCAGTGTACACTCTCACCAACGGTACAGTGATTCGAATTGAGCAAACCATCCTTGAAGTCCAGATAACCGAGTATGACCTCAACAATATCAAAGCACTTTCGGATCTTGCTACTACCCTAGTTAACACTTACTTGACCATTGAAGAAGCCTCGGTTTTGGACACCAGTGGAAACCCTGTTCTGGGTACCACTCCTGAGGATGCTACAGCAATATCTACCCTAAGAGTGGATGATACGAGGCCGGACCTTCTTGGTTTTGATCTAGACTTAGATTCTGGAAATCTAACTTTGACATTCTCTGAAACTGTCTTAGCCACATCCATCAATCCAACTGCTTTTACTATCCAACGTCTTCAATCACTAACCCTCGTTGCCGAGAATGCATCGCTGTTTTACACACTTACAGAAGGCAATGTCACAACTCTTGAGAATACTGTCCTTGTACTTCAGATAACCAACTCAGATCTGAATCAGCTCAAGAGACGGTCACGCCTAGCATCAGACCAAACTACCACCTTCCTCTCCATCACAGAGGATGCAGTGACAGACGCCAGTGGCAACAAAGTCACACCGACAACAAGCTTGAATGCCACAAGGGTTACAAACTATACCGAAGACACCACCCCACCAGATCTTCTCTCATTCAACCTGGACTTGAACATGGGCCAACTCATCCTGAGATTCAGTGAAACAGTTAATGCTTCCACTCTCAATCTGCCATTATTCACTTTCCAGGACGCTTGCCCATCTCCAACCGACCTCATCACCGATACCAACTCAACCAATAGTACTGGTAGTACCAACACTACCAATATTACCTCATACACACTCACTGGAAACTGAACTTGATCTTTCGGATATGGACACTGATAAATACAGCTGCTTAACTTAGTGTTATAGTTTTGTTTATAGCATAGCATGTAGATGTTTACAAAACACATACAAAACACAAACTTTTGTTTGCATGAAAACTGAAACATTTATTGTATACACACTTTAGCCCTTGATGTATTTTTGTTAGTTGTTATATGATACAGCATGCTGCTTTTATAACTAGCTTTAAAATTATATTTTTTGATGTGAACCATGGCGACGCGCAAGCATCGATAGTGGCAAATTGACAATCAGGTTCTTCATTACTCACTGCTGAGCAGAAAAGAATGATTAAGTTTAGTTTATCATTACAACATTTTAGTGTCATTGATCATAGAATGAAATGAAGCAGTAAAACATGAATGAGCACTGCAGTATTGCATGTGGGTGGGGCTAGGACGGCTGGAGAGTTGTTTCTAAATTAGCGATAGGGTAAAATTGAACAGTCAACTCGTGGATCATGGACCAAGCAGAATGAGTGCTCAGTTCAGCCAGGTGACCGTTGAAGGAGTGGGTTCAGTGTTGGTGGACTCAAGCAGAGATCTCCCGGAGAGATTTAGAGCGTTGTTCACGCTGAGGGGGATCGGGACAGAAGCAGCAATCCGCCAAATATCAAGGTGCTTTGATGATCCCTCTGCCTTGCTCAAACACGAGTGTGCCTACTGCCTGGGACAAATCCAAGACCCCAGGGCTATCCAGTTTTTGAAGGCAGCCCTTGAGGACTCCAGTCAGGAGCCCATGGTACGACACGAAGCAGCAGAAGCTCTGGGAGCAATTGGTGACGCCACCGTTGTGGACTTACTGAAGAAATACAGTGTGGACTCAGCTGTAGAAGTTGCTGAAACATGCCAAATTGCTCTGGACAGGATTGAATGGTTGTTGAACCAGGATGCCAGTGACTTTCGAGACAACAATCCCTACTGTTCAGTGGACCCAGCTCCTCCTTTTGTTGATGGAACAATTGATGAGTGGCAGAAAACACTAAATGATACCTCCCTCTCTTTGTTCATGAGGTACCGTGCTATGTTTGCGCTTCGAAACCATGGAGGACAGGATGCAGTTTTAGCACTAGCCAGTAGCTTTGTAGACTCTAGTGCTCTGTTCAAGCACGAACTGGCGTACATTCTAGGCCAGATGAAGCACGAGGCAGCTGTTCCTATACTAGTGGAAAAGCTGTCAGACTTGAGTGAGAATCCAATGGTACGGCATGAATGTGCAGAAGCGTTGGGATCCATCGCAAGTGAAGAGTGTATGGAGGTTTTGCAGACATTTTTGAACGATGGTGAACGTGTTGTTCGAGAAAGTTGTATGATTGCTATAGACATGTATGAATACGAGAAGAGTAATGTATTTCAGTATGCTGATACTGTAAGCAATATTTATTAGCATCCTCAATTTTTCACTTGTCAAAGCCTCGATCAGCGTTAATCACAACCATCTTCACTCAAGTTTTGTAATTATCAAGGATTAGGCGAGAGTATTAAAAATCAAGGTACAATGATAATTTCATAGTGCGGAGAAATAGTGTGAGATATAACACGAGTAGTTGTATGATCAACAATCTGGTTTTCCGTGACCCAGCACGGATGACATCAAGGTGTGGTCTTGAAGGGAGTGTTCAAGCTCACTTTCCTCCAGTTTCAAAGTCACCTGTCAAGGTAGGAAAGATATGGAAAAAGTGAAAATTAATAAAGACTCTTGCAGTTGATTATACACAAGCGCTTACCTTTGTGAGTCTAGCTTCTTTGCCCTTCTTGAGAGCAATGATGCCGCTTGTTGCTAGCATGTTGCAGAGTCCAACAAACTCGCTTTCACTCTCGAACTTCAAATGTCTCTGTTGACATAGCTTGGTGTACGCTTCGTGCAACTTTCCTAGAGTTACCTCCTTCTTAGCCTGTCCCCTCACCATCAGAATTAGTGCACAAGCCACCAGCTTTTGTTGTAAAGGGATGGCATTTTGTGCAGCAGAGTTGCTAGTGGTGGAGCTGTACACCTCGGACATAACACTGGCTATGTGGCTGAGGGTAACACGGAGGGGCTTTAAAGGAGGTTCCGAGTTTTTCTCACTCAGTTTTAGTCTCTGGCAACGCTCCTGACTTTCAACCATTTCTACTGCTCTCCTGTGTGTGCAATTGTTTGTGAAGGAGGTTTATTGGCAATTCATGACAACAATAAAAGGCCACATCTTACCTGCAAACATCCAGTGCCTTCCTGAGATCGCCGTGAACAGCAGCAATCTTGCGGGCACAGAACTGTACTGCCATTGGATCAACCACTGTCTGGGTTCCCTCCGAGTTGCTCCCAAGTCTCTCTTGTAAGATTGTTACAATCTGGTCCTTGGTGTAGGGTGGGAAGTGGAGGAGCTGGGGTCGACACTTGGTGTGGGATTGCAGCCTCGGTAGAATGCGGTCGGTGAGGTCCAGAGCATTGGCTATACCTACAACAGACAGTATCACATGGGTTAACATGTTTAGAGGGGAGCGGTGCATGTGAATAACGTGCAAGTTCGACCTTCAGACGTACCAATGAGAATTAGTCTTGAGTTGGGTAGAGCGGGCCACTCAAATAGTGTGTAGAGGATTTCCTGACTCTTGCAGTCTAGTTGGTCGATTTCATCTAATACAATCAGACTGTGTGTGGAGGGAGGGAAATAGGAAGTTACAGAACACACATCTAGCTGACTTGCTTAAACGTGAGCTTCAAGAGTGCACTGAAAATCCATCATGGCTTACGTCATCTTTCTAGAGGAGGTAATAGACTTTACTATGGCCTCCTGGTGACTCCGCCCCTTGGCAACATGACTGCCCAACAGACTTTCTGCTATTTGACCAAATATGGCCTGAGGCTGTTTGACGCTCATGCAATTGACTTTCACCACATGAACTGACTTCAACAAGTCCTGTGGGAGGGTGTGTGTGGAGGAGGGGGGTGGGATAGGGGGCAGCAGGTATTGAGTCATAAATTTCACAACTTGAACTCCTAGGGAACAGAAAGCAGGTTACGTTGTAAAACAAGAAGACTGTGTATGTACCTTCAGGTTCTCCATGGTGTGTGTCAAGCATGCTGTCTTGCCTGTGCCGGGGGCACCTGATACGTAAAGAGCCCCAGGCTGCCGGGCAGTGATGGAGGTCTGGAGGAACGCTGACAGGGAGGCCAGCTCTTCATCTCGACAGAGCAGTATGGAGGGAATACTATTGTGCAGTGACCTCTTTGCTTCCTGGAGGGCAGAGAGCTCGGAAAAGTCCAGGCGCTTTGTCACAGCTGCAGAAAGTAAAAATGTGGTAATAGCAACCGTTACTAAGGGTAGGATTGACATCCTAGTACCAGACAGCCTTGTTCCCAGTCCCCACCCTCCCATGAGGAAAAGGGTCTGGTGACTGTTGATCTCACAATATACAATACCACAGTGGGTGGTTGCCAGGTGCTAAATTAGATCTAACATAAAAGACTATTTAGCCTTCACTGTTGTGTCAATGCAAAGAAAAGAGCAAAAGTCTGGAAACAAAAAAGACAATGCTGACTTCACTAGTAATCTTCACCCACATTTAGCAACTGGTGTCTTCTTTGCCGGGGTAAGACTGTCGACATCCTCCTTTCCCAACTTTTCTGGAGTTTTAATTTCCTGGTCAAGGGTTGTGTTGTGTTGCCTAAGAGGGGACCTACAGTTTGCTGCTCGTTCAGGGGAGAGGGTTCCCTTCTTGGTGGGAGTTTTGGTACTGCCTTGAGTTCTCGGCATACCTGCCAACAGAAAAGATGGGGAGTAAAAGAGAGATAGGTCGGAGAGATTTGTTTAAGCCTACCTTTTGTTCTTTTAGGCGGAGAGTAGGTACACGCATTCTCGTCTTCAGTCTGGCCTTGTTCCTTGATCTTCGTACCCTGCCTCCGCTTGCGACAAGGAAACTCAATGGCCGTCTGCTTCGTGTAAGACTTGCCACTTCGTAGGCTGTACATCTCGGTTTCTTGCTTCGATGACACCTTCACTTCAGCTCAGATCAACTTCCCGCGAAAATCCCGGAAAATTTGTACTACGCATGCGCAGTAAGTAGAGTTTACCAAAATTAAAAAAATGGGCAGGGCTCATGCCAATGGTTATCATCATCGCCGTGACCAGATCTGTTTACCATATCTGTTTACCATATCGCAGCTGGGATGTCCATCCCTCAAGGCCACTAGCGCATATAAAAGATGCCGCACCATATCTCGCAAGGTGGGATCGGTTATCAAATTGGTGCAATATGGGCTCAGGAGGCAGTATATTACGTTGCTCTCCTAAACAGCCGAACGGCGTTCTCCGAGGACACGAGGGCAGTATAAACGCAATGTGCCTCTCTGGAACTATGCTAGCCACAGCATCAGAAGATGGGACTTGTCGAGTGTGGAATACAGAGACGCGAACTTTACACGCGGAGATGGTTGGGCATGCTCAGTATGTGAACTGCATTGCAATCAGCGAGCAATGTGTGGTGACCGGATCTGCAGACAAGACTATCCGAAAATGGGACTTAGACACGGGAAAGTGTCTTACAGTGTTTACTGGCCACAGTTCGGTCATAAACCAAGTTACTGTGCATGAGAATTTGCTGTTTTCAACAAGCTTTGACAGAACTGCAAGACAGTGGAGTCTTATGACAGGGGAATGCTTGCAAGTGTACAGAGGACACACGAGGGGAGTCTCTCCTATGCTGTTTGTGGACCTCAGCCTGTCTGATACAAGACAGGAGAGGCGTAAATCTAGAACAAAATTAATGCAGCAGAACTCAATGTGCAGCCAGATTTCGGTGAACAAGCTACTGATAACTGGAAGTGCAGATGGTACAGCTAGGGCCTGGGCCATTGACTGTTCAGCAAGTGTTGCAGAGTATAAGGGACATGGTTCTGGTGTGCTGTGTCTGGCAGCTAATGAAAGCAACCGGGAACTGTTCACGGGGTCTTCTGATGGTACAGCACGGTCCTGGGATATTGAAACCAGACAGCAACTGCGAGTTTTTGATGGACACCAGGGGGCAATTATGTGCATCCAGGTATGTATATTTCTACAACGAGGACAGCCAATATTAGAGTACCATAACCATACATCTCTCTAGCTCAGGAATTGGGTGTAGTAAATCAGATTTGCCATCTGTTAAACGAAACATCTGGTGTTAATCTTTGGCAATCTCATGCAAGAGTGAAGTTTTCGATACAGAGGAACTAATGCACCATTCCTGTGGTGATGGTAACCATATTCACAGGGTGAAAGTTGACACACAGTTTAATGGCTAATTTTGTTGACATTCTTAAAAGAGATTTTGCGCATACTGCTAGCCTGGTTCCCAGCTCACCATACCATATGGCCTGGGTATGAGGCTAACACAAGTTGCACACATGCACATGCTTACACACACACACACACACACACACACACACACCAGTGGCAGGATAAACTGTTATTCACAGGCAGTGCTGACAGCATGGCAAGATGCTGGATCATCGATGCAGCCGAGTGTTCAAAAGTGTACCAAGGACACAAAAACTCTATCACAGCTTTGGCACTAAAGGGAGATTATGGTAAGAACGAATGTTTGTACTCCTGAATGTGACAAGGCTTCGTACTCCTGATTTGTGTTGAATGAAGACATCTGTTTGGTTAGTCTATCAAGCCAGACCCTCTCTCACTCTCACTTTTCTGGAGGGTGAGAGATGGGCTGGCTTGATAGACTACTGTTTGGTCATACTGTTACCTGCTATAAGAACCCAGCTCAGATGTTGCTACTTCCTAGGTCTATCGTATTCAACTGCTATGCAGGGCCGGAGCCAGCTATTTTAGACTGGTACGGCCATTGCGTGCGCTTAAGTGTGAATAAGGTAGGGGTTAATTTGTAACTTTTTAAAAATGTTAAATTTTAAAAATAAAAATTTTTAAAATTAGGCACTCTGAGATCGCTTCTGAGGCCATGTTTGGGCCAAAATGCTACTAGAATCTCCCCACCTGTAGTTTCTGTAGCTAGAGAAGCGAATGAACCGAGCTGCCAGAAATGACCACTACGCACGACGCCCATGTTAGCCCCTCCCCAATTTGCGCGCTCGTCTCGCGCCAAGTATCGCCATAGAAAATTGATCAGCCTCAATTCTCTCGTCGATACTTTGGATGCTTGAAGACTTGAAAAAGTCCGAAGAAGACCTCCTAGACGTCCCAAGCTACGGCGACCGCTCGGAGAGGCCATTCTATAACGCAAGCATACGTTAGAATCCAAGCGATGCCATTTTTCTCCCTCAAAAACCGGTACGGCCATGG